>JAGFPH010001253.1:157996-189776 GCA_018207615.1 Philaenus spumarius
ACGATTTCTATAACTAGGTACTACAACACTTATTTCGTTCATTTCATAAGGAAAACAGTTAATCACATGTTAATACTTTAATAATATCTAAACATATTTTACCGTACACTTAATTTTTTAATTTGTTTAACAGAATGAGAACAATTTTAAAAGCATAGTACGCATGAGTCAATATTTGAATCACGTTTTTCAAAATATATTTCATACAAACAGAAAGTACGTAAAAATAAAATATTTACAGATGTCCATTTTATCTGGATCACCATTGTGATTTATTTCAGATCAAATTTGCTTGTAAATTCAATTAGTTGCATCTTGATAGAAATCAGTGAACTACATTAAATAGCTCGTGCTGTAGAAATGATGACCATAGCCTCTAAATCTGTATCTCACTATTGGGTGTTATTAGAATGGATAAAAACAGTGTTAAACAATATTAATACACACTTTTTATTGTTGTATTTTTACTATGCCCTAGGATTTTTGAAACAAAGTGAAAGAAAATTAAGACTTGGTGGGAATCGTATTATAAAGAACGAAACCTTAGGCGTAATTAAATTTGTTTAGACTTTTACTGTCAATAAATAATTAGTGTTTCTGGCTGTATACAAAGTAAGCGTTTGTAAAAGTAAAATCATGGAAGCTGTCAGTGAATATACACACTGGTCTTGTTGGTAATATATATAGATAAAGCAAACAATGTTTCGAAATTATACCATTCTATAGCATCTTTATGATATTTATTAAAAGTATACCACACCTTATAAACAAATTAGGAACCAATCTTTGCAAGTAAACATATTTCTTGTTCCATCCATGCACGTACCATTCAAATTGTACTTGTCAAAACCAATTCGAATATTTACTTTATTTGTGTTCCTTACAATATTCTTGATGAACTATTTCGTTCTACTAAGTTAGATTTATAATTCAAGAACATGATAGTAACCGGCATTAAATGATTTCCTCTATTGATTTGAGTTTAATCAAACTAAACTTGATCAGATGTATCTTTTGTATATTATTTTCCTAATCTATGTAAAGTCTTCGAAACACCAAACATGATGTGACTTAGTCTTGGTTTGTTTTTTGTATTATTTTGTAAAGAAATTCTTTGTTATACAGACTTTATATTTACTTGTTGTACATTTACAATAATTTTTTACTTATAAATTAAATCTATCGTAACGTGTCTTGACTTTATACCAAGTAGACTAACGAAGGGCGTTTAGAGGAGATAAACTCTATATGTTTAACAAGCTTCGAACCTTGTTGGAGGTTACTACTGTAGCAAACTAAACTGGCAGCTCAAACTAAGCTAATAAACTGCTCAGCCACTCTGCTTTCCGAGAATGTAACAAATTAATTTTAAAAAGATTTATAACCCAAAGTATTGAAAAGACTTTAACTAAAATACAGTTCATTTATTGCTTCTGTGTAAATTGAAGGTGGTCAGAGATAATGACTTATTTCATTATTTTAATTTTGGTTTATTATTATTTTATAATGTCAATTCACTTATGGGTTCAATTTTCTTTCTTTTCGTTGCAATCCAACAAATAGCTCGATTAGCAATTTAAACTGTTGAATTATATTTTAACGCTCAGATAGAACTTTGGTAGGAGAGAAAACCAAGTTTTACTCTGTCTAGCTATGCTCGTGGCTAAATGGAATGAGTTGCAGCTGCTTGACATTATTGTCCTGCTTTGCTGTGGAAACAAAACCTGTGGTACTGTTTTATAATATTAAGTAAATGTGTTTCAGTATTGGGATTTTCAATTCAAATCTTGTTAAATAAATTACACCAGCGTGTTTTATTAGCAAGTAACAGTATAGGCGTAGATGAAAAAGGTTTTTTTTTGGGGGTTTAAAAGCGAAAAACCTGGGTGGTTATCATCGCCTAGCTAGATGAAAAAGGTTTTAATCATTATTACAAGTTTATAAAAGATTTAACGTGTTTAAAAAGTTTTGAGGGTAACATTTTAGAAAGAAACGTATTTTTTTTTTTTTTAATTATTAATAACATGTTAAACATTCTGTTATGGTTTCCATTTCTGATTGCTTTAATATCGTATGCTAATGCTACATACAATGTGCATACCACAAACAAGCAACCAATTTCACCAGTTATAGATTCATTACGGTTCAGTTGTTAAACTAATTGTTTTACTGTTCCCACATTTGTAATCCTATCTCATTACAGACACAATCGTTACATCTGTTATTGGTTTAGTTTTGAAAGCTATTACTGTGGAAGTTAAACATGTTCATAATTTGTGTACTTATATTTGTAATATTCATCTGCACTTGAGCTATACATTATGCTAATAGGTTAAACAAAGAATTTAAAGTCTAATATTATTCATATGTTCTAAAAAATACACAGTAATATTATTATTTACAGAGTTTTTCTGTAATTAACTGGAAAAATGCAACATTATATATATCTTTTTCAATATTTGAGACTTTCAAGAAATCATTATTTAAATACACAAGTTTTTCTTCTTAACATTTATCCGAAAACAAGGATATGCCGCACATGAAAAAATAAAATCAAGGTGAAAAAATATAAATCTTCCTTTTTGTTATTCAACAACCGTATTTTTAATATATTTGATATATCGGGCCTTTAATTATGATACAAAACGTGATAAAATGCACGTGAATTCATAAAAATGCCATAAAAATTTTAACAAATGTTTGTGGAAGGTATGTGGTTTTTTAAATATTTATTTGAAATTTGAATTAACGTTTCATTACTTACGATTTGTTGTTTTTAACATCCCAATTTGACTTTAAATACTAAACAATTTACTAGAACCATTAAAATCTTCCAGTCATAGAACTAATTTACATGTATGGAAAAATAACACATTGTTTGATTCATACAAGTCCAATGAATTATTTTCATTGGATTTAAAAATTCAGTATACATATCTGTGTGTACATATTTTATACAAATTGTGAAGCTAGTCTTTAAGGTTATGAACCATTTTTAGTACTTCACCATTTTCTAGCTTCTTTATTTTTATTTTACAGAAACGTTATAAATTTGTTTATAAATATCACATTATGCTCTGAAGTAGCAAGTTTGGAAGCAATACTTTGTTTTATAGAGAAGTAAATTTACATTTTTTAGACGACCATTCATTACTTTGGATTTGTTTTTGTTAATATCCATTTTAGACTGGAAAGACTAATCACTTTACGAGAACTTTTAAAAATCTTTGGTTCATAGAGGTAATTTGCATGTATTTAAAAGTAATACAAGTCCATACACAGTTTAAATTGTTTTAATTGCACTTAAAATTCAGTAATTATTAATAGTTTGCATACAACGATTTCATACTTACAATTTTACAAACCGTAGAAAAATTAGATTAATAAAATAAATTATCATTACAAAAAAAAAGTAAAGAACACTCATTGTATAAACAAATTGTATAAAAAGTTGTGTTTAAACAGTAACAGTATTTATGTATATATTTAACACAGTCGAAATTTAAAAAAAAATGCTATACACTTAATACAGAATATTATTCGAACTTTCTATAACATCTGATAGCACTGTAGATGCATGGAAGAAAAAGATCAGTACTGTTGCTTAAAAGATACTTGCACAACACCACACTGTAAAAATTATTTTAAATCTTTTATTAACGAATTGTTTGGTAATAAAGTAATCAGCCTTGGTTTATGTACCACTAAAATCAGCTGACTCGACTCCACCATATAAATATTGTATTTATATAAAACTGAATTCATGTGAATACGCATGGTTTCAAAGCTAAATGTTTCAAGCTGTAAACATTTTTCACCTTAAAATATTGTATATTTTAATTAAAATTCTCAAGTTTCCTTTTAACCATGCATCATCCGCTATAAAATTTTAATTAAAAACTAAAGAATCAAAAAAGTGAAATCCCTTTCTAAAGAAGAATTTACATTAATGGTCACATTTAGAAATAAATATACTACGTCCATTACTCTATATGACTTAAATGCATCTTTATTAAATACTCCATTTAGGTCTTCATAATCATAAAATATAATTACTATTCAAATAACTCTGTAGATTATCCAAAACATTTTTAATGGAAGTAAAGCTATGTTCAGTCACTTATTTAAAACAAAATTTAATAAATACTAAATACAGAACTCTATAAATTTTCAAGATGTTAAGGTTGTATCACCTTAAAATAATTTATAAAGTGGTTTCAGACGGAGCTCACCACCATTCCGTACCTGAGAAGACTAGAGAGACGTCTCAGAGGGAGCTCACCACTCTCCCGTACCTGAGCAGTGTAGGGAGGTCTCAGAGTAAGCTCACCATGGTCTCATACTTGAGGAAATAAGATAAAGGCTACTAAAGTAAAGAGTAAAGGGTTTATACACCCACAAATTTAAAGAGGTGTATTAAAATACATTTTAATAATTTAGGTACGTACCTTTCGATAATTCCTATTCCTTATTCCTTTATTTGAGGATGACCGGTTTCGATCTCTTAATCAGACCATTCTCAAATCTTGCACTATATAAAGGTTCCGTTCAGCAGAACATAGTTAAAATATGTTCCTTGAGGAAATGGAAGGAGATCTCATAGGGAGCTCGACACGCTCCCGTACCTGAGTGGGATAGTGAGGTTTCAGACGGAGCTCACCACCCTTCCGTAACTGAGAAGACTAGAAGGAGGTCTCAGAGGAATAGCTCACCACGGTCTCATACTTGAGGAAATGAGATAAAGGCTACTAAAGTAAAGAATAAAGGGTTTATACACCAACAAATTTAAAGAGGTGTATTAAAATACATTTTAATAATTTAGGTACGTACCTTTTGAAAACGTCAATTCTTATTCCTAATTTTTTTATTTGTGGATGGCCGGTTTCGATCTCTTAATCAGACCATTCTCAAATCTTGCACTATTTAAAGGTTCCGTTCAGCAGACCATAGTTAAAATATTTCACATAACACTTACATAAACACAAAACACATCACAAAACATTTAAAATAAACATTTTTTCCCATTTTATATGTTTTGTGATGTGTTTTGTGTTTATTTAAGTGTTTTATGAAATATTTTAATGATTTTCAACTGAACTTAACCTTTATATAGTGCAAGATTTGAAAATAGTCTGATTAACAGATCGAAACCGGTCACCCACAAATAAAGGAATAAATAATAGGAATTGAAGTTTTAAATGTACGTACCTAAATTATTATTCGTACCCCCTATTCCGGAGGCTAAAATACCTAAAATGAATCAAATACATTTTGTTGCTTTTTAAAACGATTTTACTTTGAGAAATAATTTAAGACAGTGTCTCCATATTTAAACTAATAGCAGTTTGTTAATCTTAATTTACGTAATAACTAATTTATTTGTTTGGTAGTTTTAAAATACGTTAGCAATGGAATACTATTCATGAACATACCTCTCATTGCTGTCTTTTGAAACAATAAAAAAATGACAACAATCTAAAACTTAAGTAATCAGTGAACTACAATGACCAAAACTAGTCTACCTTTATATACTTTAATTGAAATACATTTAAAAATAATTGATTGTTAACACTCCTTCCTTTCATTCTTAAATTTCATTTATTTCAAGTGGAATAAACATTGCTTTCTTATACAAGTGTTACAATTGTTTTTCAATTATTAGTATTTTAAACTCTATCTGGGTCGATGTAACGTACAAGATAAATAATTGAGTTTGTAGTAACAGTTTAAAAATATAAGTATTACGGTAACAAATAAATTATACATTGATCTGCAGAACTACGATTTTTATGGATAAAATACTAATCCAGCACAACTTAAGCATTAAATAATGAATATTTGATCTGCTCATTCAAATGTTAGTTAAAACCATGAACTGGAACAGGTTCTGCTATTGCATAAGATGTATGCTATAATATGCCACACCAAAACAATTATTATTGGGTTTACTACAGATATAATAAAATCACAGGATAAGTTAAAGCAACTGTGTTAAAGACTGTTAGGAAGAGGACTAACATCTTAAACAATTAATTACTTTAACAAACACTAAATATTTTTGTCATGATCAATTTTATTTTGCAGTGAACTCAAAATTGGGAATGAAATAGTTTAGTAACATTTTATTTTACTATTACAATTTAAAAAATTAATAGCCAATAACTGTTCTTTATCCATCACCTAACATGTATGTTTTCCACAGATTTAAGAGTTGTGTCCATTAAATAGGCCAGCCTAATTATTAAGGCACTACATTAAAATATTCAAGATTTTTTTCTGATCAGATTTAACCCTTTATGTATTTGTTTCATATATATTTGCCACGTTATTTAAGCCTAAATTCCCCATTTTTTTAGTTTGTATGAATTCTAAATATATAATTTTTTTGCACCAACAATGCATGATAAATTGTTTTTAATAATCCTTATGTGTTAATAATCCTTGTTTCTCAAATGTGTTTTTGTCGCTTAGCGATATCTCTAATAATTCTTCATCTAAATTAATTATTCGAACATAATTTTAAAGTTTATGTTCCCCGCTAATGACGAAAAATAGACAAACAGCTTAAAATTCATGTTTTCGTTACAAAAATGTATTAAAAAAACTTGTATATTATAATTTATATGGTTCCTAATGAAAGGCGTCATCTGTTAACAATCCGTTTAACTAACATGGCAGCTATTAGTTTGGATGGTTTACATTCTATACGCAAGTGTAATCTATCAGGCAAATCAAACAAATTAAATCAACGCAATGCGCTATTAATTGTTATAAATTGTTGTTTATAGAAACGTACATAAATAAACGTAACTAACTGAATTAAATCAGCGTATTAAATCAGGTAAGTGTTCCTAACTTCCGAAATTTTCGCTCGGGTCAGTTAGTATATTTTAGTTTTCAATGAATGGTGCATGTAGCAAATATATTTGCCATATTGACTTTACGCATACCACTATAAATATATAAAAAATATATAAATTGTAGGCATAAGTAAATATACATATATTTAACATAAATATATATCTGTATTACCCATCTTAATTATTTTATTAAACTTTTACATTTTTATAGGACAAGTTGAAGTTTTTAGATTAGATAACTGGGATCACAAAGTTGTACATATAGGGCTATTGATTTTACTGCTGAATTAACTAAGCGCCATAATATTTATCTTCTTTTTTGCTATGTAGGGATTCAAAGAATATTAAATTGACACAATATTACTCTCGAAATGATCATAAACCTTATATATTTGAATAAAGATAAAATATACTCACTACTACATACTGATTTAAATAAAACCCACGAACCACAAAACAAGGAACAAAAACAATAACTAAACAACTAAATTGTAAGTTATGTTTAACACGTTACCCTTATGTACATTTCGATGACATGGTCATCATCCTCAGAGGGTTTTAACACTACAGGGGGTGTTCACTATAATTGTATAAAACATTTTTGATAGCTTTCTGAAAATCAATTCTTAAAAAATTCATAGTATGCGCTTTCCTGAGACAATGTGGCTGGATGACACTGGATGTCTAAGATATACAATTTAGTTCTTTGAACAAACTTCAATATGTTATGTAAATACTGTAAACACTAAGACTTAAGGACTACATTCCTTGTTATAATAAGCAAATATAGTCCTTATTGTCATGTGAACTACATGGTAGCCACGTAAGCTTAACTAAAAGTGATATAACATTCACATGCAGATTTAAGTATATTTATAAAAAGTTAAATAATAAAATGTATGAAAATACTAGCAAATACATTTATTTTTGCTTTGTCTACCAGAGCTTGGTATTTGTTTGAATTTAAACTGACAGTAGGGCTAAAATGAATACAGTGTGTTTTGTTAAATTACCGTTACTTAATTGTCCAAATCTAATTAAAAGAATAATATCACTTACGTATTGCTCCCTTATTTGCTTTGATTTCTTGTTTTCTTTTTACTCTAATTATAAAAGTAAGCATTCGTAGATATATGTAAACCATTTTACTTAAGTAAACTCTTGCCAAGCGCAGAACAGAAACCACAGCTTTTACATTAAAGTCAGAATGACTAATTGAGTTTTGGAGTGAGACGATCGATTACCATTCCATTAACGCTAAGCTTATACCCTTGTCATTGTGTATCGAACAATCATTTTTTAAATCTGTTACATACGCTGATCACTTTTCCAAAACTATCATAATAAATAACTTGTAATCTTGTAAATCATGAATCCAGTCTGTAGACTTTATGTAGTTAATATTAAATACAATGAAATTGTGTGTAAACAATTTAACTATTCCTTTTGCTAAAGTTAATTCGTAAACATTAACACTTTTATTTCATAATATGTGAATAATTAATTACTTAAATAGTTCAAATGTAACCCTATACTATGTTTTGTATATATTATGTTTTAGTTATTTATGAAAAAGGATTGAAAATAAAACTGTCATTTAATATATAAATATTTAACTGCATTAACGAATACAATTTCATCAAAAACAACGCTCACTGAACTAAATATTAACGTAAAGTGGTAATTTTAGTATGAAATAACCTTAAACTCTAAACCATAAGTACTATAGTATGCCTGCCAGCAGATTCGTGCACAAACGAGTCAATAAATCTTTGCACCATGGGCTCATAGTTAAATCGGTGCCACTGTGTTATTACAATATTTTTTTATAGATTTTTTTTAACTATAAGCCTAGTTAAAAACTAACTAAAGCCTAGTTTATCAGAAGCATTAGTAATTGATAATTACATAAGGGTTTAACTAAAAAGCTTTCTGTATAACTTACATACATTTTCATATAGTTTAGAAATTTGTTTGTTTAAATTGGAAATCTTTATTTAAAATATTATAAATTTAGAGTGCAGATGATTTAAATAATATACATAGTTTTTTTAAAACGAACATATTAAAGTAAAAGTATTTTTTGTTGTTTTTATAATAAATTAAAGAACTAACAAGTGGCATTTTTCTAGAATTTCTAGGCATATTCTAGGTTTGCGCCCATCTGTAACGATTAGGCCTATGTGTCTCATATTTACAACTAATTTCCTCATTTGTGTTTTTATTTGTATTTGGCTATACAATAAATAATCAACTATACATTTCTAAAAACTCATTTTTGTTCACTAGTTATGAACAAACTATTTAAAATATCTTGAGATACAAAGTGTATATACTTATCAGGATCGATAGTTATAAGACTGCATAATATACGACCTAGTCATCTTGATTGCTTTTAATTTTAATTTTAAAACTTTAGCTGTAACAAAGACCAATCCTTTTATTGTTTTACGTGATTGGATTGAAGTTATATTCACACCGAGAGTAGCACAACGCACCTGTATTTCAATTATAAAACTCTGTGCCCACATAGGGTGTATTTTCCCTCACCCAATCCTTTTTAGCTTAATTTGTTATTCATAAACAGAACTTGCATGTTTACTATTTATTTCATCCAATTACTGTGTGCAACCTCTTGACACTAATGTAGATTTAGACTTCTAAATCAACTTATAATTAGACTATGAAAAGAAATAGGTACCTTATAGTACCTTTAAACAAATAAACTGCATTATTATACAAACAGAATCGAACATTGTAATAATATTATCAACCTAAATTTTATTAACCCAGTCAAACATGTACGGCTTTTGGTTCACGTCAAGTTTGTAACTATAAATAAGACTAGTTCTATGCGTGAAGAGGTAGAAATGAATACAGTAAACTAATTTCAAACTCACCTGAGTATGACTTCGTATTTAGATTTGGACGTTCTCAGAATGGAAATAAACTATAACATTAATACATTATTATAAAAATAATTATAGAATTGGGTATAACTAGACTGTTTTAGGTACACGTGTCAATGCCATTTTGTGGTCTGATGAAATGAAAATCCATCAATGAGACAGATTTGCAAAAAAGTAAAAGGTGGTGTAAATCTTACAGTATGAGTTTAAATAAGTGTAAATATTGTAGACTCATACAACATACATGCAGAGTGTGATTTTTATCTTTGGAAAAATTATAAATTAGAAAAGTAAACACTGTAGGCCTATAGATTGAATGTCTGTCCGGCAGTGCTTCCATTGTTATCCTACAACGGACGTCCGATTTTAATAGAAATTTACTTTATCCCGTTTTTAGTCAACGTGAACTAACAATATATTTCCGGCACAAGGACTGCATTCGCGGCAAATAGTGTATTTTTTTATATTTTTATAAAATTTTCTCCAGAGAGTTAAAGTTTTACCACATCAGCAATTTGGTAAAATTAAAACATTGTACCTTGTGTTATACAAATTCTCATAAAGTGTTAAGTGTTTATATTGGACTAGTTCTAATTTTCATGTATCGTTTGCAGTTGATTTTACGGACTAATAATTTGTAATAATTACTTTTGACACTTTACAATAGTAATAACTATTGACACAATATTTTTAATACCTAAATACAAAATTTAAACAAATAATGTATTGAGAAATACGTATATTTCAATTATTTCTTACAAAAATTGCAATCTATATATATAAAAGCAAAATTCCACTCACTCACTCACACACTCACTCATCACGATTTCTCAAAAACTACCGAACGGATTGAAATGAAATTTGATATGTAGATTCCTCTAGGGCCATAGGTGCTCAAGAAAGGGTATGAACAATTTCGAAATTTTAGTAGGGGTTTGGGGGGATCAAAGTTACTAAAATCATAATTTCAGATATTTTATTATTATGGCGATAGTACTTTTATTATTTAAGATATATATATATAAAAGCCAAATACCACTCACTGACTGAACACTTAAAAAGAATACAATTACGTTAAAAAGACTGAAAATACCAACCACCACGGGCAACGCCGTACGGGTCAGCTAGATTAATAAAAATAATCCCATTTATTAAAGGTACAATAATCAATAGTACATTAACTTCTCTTAATTATTGTATGTTGTCCATTCACGTAACTATGACCTTTAAAAGGGAGTCTATAGATATTTTATTAATTACAAAATAATTGCAAAGTGAAGTCAATGCAAATTTTCTACTAACTCTGAATGAGCAGTCTAGGTCAAATAGTTCAGATTATAAAACCCATGTGTGATTGCCACATACACATTTTTAACTAACGCAGTTTTAACTAAAAAGGGAACATAAACAATTTAATCAATGAAGACGTAATGAGGTGTTATGTAATTAGAAGTAGACTACTGCCTAATTTAACTAGCAGAAAGTAGTTGAATTTCTAATCAATGTAATAAAGCATTAAAAGTTATGAAATACACACTTAGTCTCTATAAATCGTAATCGTTACAAATCTCAATACATACTTATAGGCCATTAGCAGTGCTTCTAAAAAAAGGAAATGCTTTTTACCGATTCTTATTGTTTTTGTACTTTTCCGAAATATTGTGTCTATGCGGAGCAGCGGCACTAAACGCAAAAAGGCCCATAAAATGTGCCCTGTTTGAGCTATCGGGACAATTTTTTTTAAATGATCGTATTTGATTCTTCTTTAATTTGTAGTAAATAGCTATTTGATACATTCAAAATTGCAAAAGTTATTAATAAAGAACCGTTTAAAAAAACGCGTTTTTTTCGACAAAACGGTAAAATAAAAAGTATTTTAAAAACTTTTAAAAATACAAAACCATATGATTATAAAAATATAAAGTTTTATGAAGAGTTTAAGACCTGAAACATAAAAATCGGTCAATTTTTCGTCAGCAGTGAGGTCATTCAAAAAAGTTTTTTTTTTTAGTTTTTGGCAAATTTTTTGGGAATATATAAAAACAAATTTGTAAGCTTAAACTACATCAAAATACCCACCTTTTGTCGAAACCACATGTTCCTGGGCCAAACAGGGGCTACGTAATTTAATTATTAGGCTAATTAAACAAGGGTTTTTTGTTAATAACTTTTTATTACAAGCTATTTAAATTTCGTTTATTTGAAACAACGTATATGAAATTTCCTCACAAAAAAGTTTATAGCTATTGATTTGCTATCTATTATAGTTTGTGAGTTATTTCCAAAAAACCGTAATTACATATATATATACTGTATAATTATTAATAACAACAAAGCTGAAGGTTATATTCGCAGGAAACTTGGGGGGGGGGGGGTACTATTGAGCCCATTTGAAAGCGATGTATGCAAAAATTTCTGAGTTCGCAAGTTTTGTCCACCAATGCACTGCAAGTGGAATATTATTACTTCGCTACAACAACAATCGGAGTGTGTATACATTATTTAAAATATATTTACAGACACAAAATATAATATGTTTTGAAAACAATGTTGCTATATACAGCCTTACTAGATCACTGCAATAATTGTTTAGTGTTTAAGCAATTGAAATACTTGTCAAGGCATAATAATTATGATAGAAAATAAATTGTTTTGTAAAACTTGAACCCATTTGTAAACGCTGAAATTTACAACGAAAGTTTGTGGGACTTTTCAAGTCTGGAGCCAAATTGAAACACATAAATCAGTCACAGTTGCATAAGTTTGGTGTAAAATTATTTTGAAGTATATCCATTTGTCCTTCTCGTTTCATTACAACCCAACTTATTTGTCTTTTAATACATATTTATTTTGCTTAAAAAGTTTATGATATTATTTGTAAACGTAAATTGTGTTTAGGGGTAATTTTAGACCAAAAGTTCCAGTAATTTGCAATACGGCTGATTTTTTTTATAAGTACATTAAACATAAAAAAAAGTTTACCAGTCCATCGATTTCCCAAAGTCGAAAAAAAATCGATTATCATATTTTTTCGATTATCCTTAATATTTCGAGCTGGGATAAAGATAGGGAAAAATAAAAAATACCACCGTATAGGGGAAGTATGTGTCAATAAAAAAGGTAATACGCACTTTTTTCCTCCGAGCAATGGTTTGTCTGGAAAAATTCGATAATGCAGGTATGTATTTTGCAGCAGGGGAAATCACTATAAGTTGAAATCTCATTCATATATGAAGTGTTGGGTCATTCTAAATTGGCCGAATTTTAATATATCGAATTGAAACTTGACATAGGAGTTAAAATATATATTTTAAACATGTATGCTGAGTCTCAGCTTGTTATCTTGAAAATTACCCGATCTAGAGCCACTTGACTTACCAATGGGTTTCTCGATTTTAGGAGTACCGGACCCACGAACTAATTTTAATCGGCTCCAGTTTAAAAAATTTTCTAAATATCAACCTGAAAGTTTTTTTGCAAGTTAAATATATAGATTAAAACAAGTTCAAGGAGTAAAAACCTTTTTCATTATTTACGGATGTATTCTAGTATCCGTGAGTCAAACTATAGTATTGAACATATTTTAAGATAATTAATTTCACTTTTGACACACTAACAAGGTAATAAAATGGGGTAAATAGTTAAATTCTGATTATTTAAAAGTATTGATAGAATAGATTTTTGATACTTTCTAGGAAAGTTACAATTCCATACCTCAAAACCAGTAAAAAATAGTTCAGTACAAATTATAATCTTATCATAAAAAGCTGAAGTATACAGTCATAATATGACGAGAATAACCAAAATTGATCCAATAAATTTTACTCATTGTTGAAAGCTAGTTTTACAAAAACATACATTAAATATATGTGAAAAAGTTGTAGTAATAAAACGTAAATCTATGTATTGAATATTTGTACAGTTAACTAAATTATACTAAAGAATTTATTTTGAATATATTTTGATCAATAAATATTTATTTTCCAATTGGTTTAAATAACATTTACCAATTAAAATAAACAATAAGTTATATAAAAAAGGTCCGTATTTAAATCAAGATGTTACCTCTTAATTCCTATGTTCTTGACAGAGAAACATTTTTTAAGGAGAAAAATTATTTAAAACAAATAGAAAATTAACACTAGTTTATATTATTTAAGTTAAATATTTTAAATGTAGGTAAATACAGTTAGTAGTAAAAGAAAATTGTAAATAAATATTATAATAATATTATTTTGTAAGCTGTTTTATACTTTCCAAAAATGTTTAAAATTAAAAACCAATACAAAAATCAAAGTGTTTAGATAATAAGTTCATATTTTAAATGGTCGTTTTATTTCTATTTTACCTTTAAAATCAAAAACTAAATTTACTTGTAGCACGATTTAAATAAATTGGAAAGTAATTTGCTTGTTTCTTGCTTGAAACACCTGACATTGTGTGACAATATGAACTGAGAAGTTTAGAATAAATATTATCATTATATAATTAGACAAGTTCCTTTAGCAGTAATATTTATAAAAAATATATAAATGGAAAATAAATTAAAAACAAATTATAATAAAAACATGTAACTAGGAATAGTCGTATATGATACCAAAGACAAACTGAGAATGCAAATTTTAATAATGTATTTGCTGGAGTAATGTATTTGTATGATATTGTAAAGAAATATATTATGTAATTACATTAATAACGTGTACGTCTAATATTACCATTGATTATTTCATTATATTTATCTAGCTTGTAATGAGGCACAAAGGGAGCCAAATTAAGCTGTTCAATGCACAATGGGAGCTAATTAGTTTATTCTGGGTTTGATTGCTTTGACTTGTTCGCTTTCATCGTTAGGACTCCAACCAAGTTAACGTTAAAATTTGCATTTTCCTTTTCTTTTGAACAGTACCTTTTCTTTGAATACAAAAAACAGGAAATTAGACAACCCCGTTGGCAAAGCCAGTTTTTGGGTTTACCTTCAAAAAATTGCAACGAAAATAAGAGCAAGCGACTGTCCTAACCTAACCTCGAAACTTAAAAAGTGATAATATATAAGTAACATTGCCTTATTCCCTTAATTCAATAAATTATGTTAAGCAGTTGAAGATGTCCTCAACATTATCACTCTGTAACAACCAATTTTAAATTTTTCTCAAAAATTGTTTGGTTCCGTGAATTTGTTTTATATCTATTGGTATGGAATTAAAAAACTTTGGTAGGTTTTTTGATAGAAAGTCGGCCTAGATTTTGGTAAAATGCATAACTTTTCCCTACGTGAAGAAAACATTAAAGAGTTGCGCACAGCCACTTTGTTTGTAAATACCATCTTCAATACCGTCCTGACATAAACTCTACGAAGAGATAACCCATCTATCTGAATAATGTCTCAGAGCTATCAGTTCTTGATCTAAAGAACATTGATTTGATAATGTGTTTTTGTGTTACTATGACGGGCGTTAGAGAGGATAGGTATGTTCTGCCCCAAACCAACACGCCGTAATTAAACTTGGAATGAACAAGTGCAAAGTATATAATCTTTAATAATTCATAATCACAAACTGATCTTAGGTAATACATGTGTTTTAATATTGTCAATAATTTTCTGTTTAATTCCTTGACATGGTACTTCCAACTGACTCTACAATAAAAAGTAACCCCAAGGTTTTTTAAATGTTTACACCGTCTAATATCTCACAATTACATCTATTTTCTCTTTTACAAGACAACGAATGATACTGAACTCTATGGTCAAAGTTATAGCCTTTTTTCAGTTCAAAAATGATATATTTTGTTTTATTACTGAGCACCATATAGTATTGTGTAAACCACCAGCGGATAGAACGTAGGTCTTGATCAAGACCCCTTCTAACAGTTTCCTAGTCCTTACCACTGTATACAATTGCAGCATCCTCTGCAAAGGCAGTTAACTCTCCCTTGGATTGGCCTGTGCAGATCGAATTAATATAAATTAGAAATAATAATGCTCCAAGGACAGAACCTTGTGGAACATCACATTGGACTATTAATTCCCCACTAACAAATCCACCAATTCTTACACATTGTGTACGATTTAGCAGATAACTAGTAAACCACCTATGAACCACTCCCCTTACACTTAACTCCCATAGCCTTTTCAACAACACCTCGTGGTCGACTGTATCAAAAGCCTTCGTGATATCAATAAAAAGTCCTACTGTTTTTTACCATTATTTAAAGAATTAAAAATATTTGACATTACTTTATTCAAGCTGTCTTCTGTACTAAGATTTTTTCTGAATCCAAACTCATTGTCACTAAAATAGTGAATGTGGTTCAAATAGGAAATTAGTCTTACTTTGATTGCATTTTCAAATACTTTAGAAAAACCAGAAAGAAGAGAAATAGGTCTATAATTGTTTGGGTCTTTTTTATAATTTGTTTAAAGACTGGAATAACCACTGCCCTTTTTAACAGATCAGGAAACTCCCCCATTTCAATATTAAAATTGAACTGTTCGTCCTAGACATCACCAACAACAAAGCTTACTATTTTTTACATCCTGGTACTAATTCCATCCCTACCTGCAGACTTTTTACTATGCAGTTTATTAATTGTATTAATAACTTCAATTTCTGTAATATGATTCATAAATAATGATTTACAATATTTTGGAAATGAAAAAAAAATTTTGTCCTCCATCCAAATAATCTCTATCGCTAATGCTACTTTTTATATTCAATGGAACATTTATAAAATAATTGTTAAAAATGTTTGCAATATCCTCCGGATTAGTAATATACTCGTCTGAATGCGTAGTTTTAGATTTATTGTCACACAGTGTTAAAAACAACGGAGGCAACATTAGTGTGACTTGTTTATTGGAATTGATATTTTCAATTGGAATAAGTACCAAAGGAAATATCTCAAGTTTTCATGTATGGACAATATTGTATGTTTCTCTCCATTTCTGGATTTAGTAGTGCTGAAAATTGAATCATAAAGGGAGGAAAAGTAAATGAGACTGAATACGTATAAGCATGACGGAACTGAAGCTAATTCCAACCCTAAATATAAACAAATATCAAGTCACAGACTGGTCACGTTTCTAATAAAATATGATTTCAGACTCTTTCTTGCCATCATAGCGTACAAATCAAGGATGGGATAACCATTACTTGTTGGCATTATTACTACATCAAACTAAATGAAATGCAAGAACTAAATAATGTATTTCATAGGCTACTTTGTATGATAACTAACAACAGGGATATACTAACAACGGGCGCTTTTCACTTTGTACAGTGAAGGCCCTACAAACAAATATAAATAAAACAACTTTTTAACAACTTTAAAATCAAACTATATTATGGATTGTTGATATTGTTATACTGACTTTATGTACTTATTGATATCATTGGTGCTAAACGGGGTATATGCCATGAATCTAACATTACATAGCACAAACTGTGATGCTATTTACTTTAACATAAACATTTTAGTTCTAAAACTGCTTTTATTATATTTAACAATTGTATGGTATCTTTCGTAGATCAAACAATATTGAAGTCTATATCGGACATAGCACAATGCACCTGGAATTCAATTATAAAATACAATGCCCACGTGAGGTGAGTTTTCCCTTCATGCTTTCCTTTGAAGCTTTGTTGGTTATTCATGAACAGGGCATACATAATTATTGAAAAATATCTATTTTGTCTAACTACTTCAAAGTTAGTTTAGAAAAATATTTTCTTTTAATATGGACTTACAAAAAGTATATTAAAACAAAGAAGTTGCAGTATATTCTGTAATTTGGTATACTTCGTATAGTATTCAGGATAACCCTAAAACGAATTGAAATTAAAACAAGTATTTAACGTTTTAACTATGGAATCACAAATTAAAAGGGCGCGAAATATGAATACAGAAAACCATTCTTTCAAAGCACATAGTAGAAAGTGGACCAGTATAGAACCAAATTCTATTGGTCTAAAAGAAGGTGGTGTGGGGTAAATGATTTTATGATTGGAGCTAATTTGGTGATTTAAAGAAGAATAGGGCATGTTTGGGGTTGGTTAGTATTATGGTTAGGATTGGTTAAGCCCTCTTATCTTTGGTACACCCCATTTAGGTTCCACCCTACGTAGGTATTGCCAGCTTAGGATTGCTTAAGGCCTCCCAGCTTATGTTAACGCTTTAACTCTGACACCATCCTAATGAGTTGGTCAGTGGGGAGAGGTACCATATTGGTTAACTCCAGATATAACTATGATAGATAAGCTGTGTTGCTGCCTTTAACTTTTAAATTATTGTTACAATAATAAAAATAAATCAGAATTTATCTTGAACAATAATGTAAAAAGGAATACATATTAAAGACGGAGAGATATTTTTATCTCTATTATTTTATAGATGTACAAGTACATAAATATAATGTTCAATTAAAATTAAAAAAAATTACAGCTATCTATGGCCCACTGCCTACATAGTGGACAATTTGATACTCTTGAAGTGCATTCTCTACAAAATACGTGACCTCATGGAATTATAGCAACAGTTTGGAACTCGGTTAAATAAACAGGAAATAAAGATTGTGTTTAATCATTTGATGTCAGTTGTTGGCTAGAAGATGGAAGTTCTTGTAAACAAAAATAAAAAGAATTAGAGGCAGTATATTAGTAGTAGGTAAATGTGTTGACTTACAAGATCTCCACTAGGAACGTTCTCGGGCTACTCAAGACAAGTATACCTTTTGTCTATTAACCTTTAACAAATTTTGACGTATCATTTCCCAAAGATTAAATGGGACTATCCTACTGGTAGTTAAGCAATCCCGTAACGCATTCATTTCCAAGTCCCGTATCACTGTTTTTAAATTCTCTATTTTATCTCTACTCTACACTCAATTCCACGTTCACCGTGCAGTACAGAGCGCCCAGAAGCCACGTTATCCTTCACAGTCTCAGCGATAGCAGCAACTAAAAAACATCAACTCCCATGCAACGCTCAGTCAGTTGACGCAACCCGCATGACAATAAACGTGATGTTCTCTGTAATGGTAGTAGCATGTCTATTTTCCCGTAAGATCTGTACTGCACGGTGAACGTGGAATCACGTGTAGATAGAAATGGTAATAATAGTAGAGTGTGGGAGAGGATATGAGAGCGCCGAAAAGGTAAAGGGTAAAGGGATGGGGTTTAAATGACAGGTGGGAGGTGGTAAGCCTCTCCCTTTTCCCACTTTCAAATCTGAGATATATTTCCCTAGCCTTTACTTAGGTTATCCCCCTCTTTAGGTTACACATAATTGGTTTTGTATAAATAATCAGGATGTGTGTTGAGTAATAATGTGAAAACGCGTACACAGTAAAAAGTAAATACTTTATTTTTCTAAAAGTGTATAATTCAATTATAATTTAAAACAAGTTTGAATCTATCAACTATCCATCGTCTGCAAAGCGGACATTATGATACTTGTCCAATGCAATCTCCGCAAAACACGTGACCACCATGGTATTGTGGTGGTATTTTGAATCTCTGTGAGACAAACTGGACAAGAAGAGAGTGTTTGAGATGTCAGATGTTGAATAGAAGATGGGCTTCCTATAGGAACATTTCCGAGAATTCGAAAGACATTTAAACCAACATCTACAACCTACAGCAAATCCTGATGTATTATGCACCATACATGAAATGGAAAACCCCTGCTGGTAACGAAGTCGTCTATAGACATAGTCCATTCAAGGTCCCTTAAACTATTTTTAAACTATCCAATGAATGTTAAACTACTTTTTTTTGTTAACTCTGTTGATGATAAATCATATTTCTTGGCACACTAGAAGAAAGAAAGAAATGATGATGATGATAATTAGTAATAATAATAAAGAAGGAGAACAAAGTAAAATAATAAAATTGGTAATTACAGAATTATTTGATCCATCATTTCGAATTGATTCGAGAAATCGAGAAAAGTAAGAATTACTCCATGGAACTGGAGGGATATTCTCTCTATGTTGAAGAGCTGGAGTATATTCTATTCTGGAAGGTCCAGCTTGCTCGTTGAGAGGGTACGGGTGTATTGGCTAAAATGTTCGTGTGTTTATTCTTCTACTTCTTCTCAATGGCTGAGTTGAGAGTAGTAATGCCGGACACTTGAGACCCTGGGTTGTGTCAGACACTTGAGATCCAGAGTGGTGGGGGGAAGGTAGCCACATGAGAAGCAGAGTGGTGGGTAATCGGCCGCCATCATTAGCGCCATCTTGTTTTTTTTTTTAAGGTTAATGGTTTCTCTCGAAGAGTGACCACTAGTCGTCTCTCATTGAGAGACAAAAAAAGTTATAACAAAAAGTAGATGGTTTAAATAATTTTAATAATTGTTAGCTATAGGATTAAGTGTAAGGACGCCTGCACACGTCCTTCCCCGACAACTCTCCGCTTGCGACTGGCAGGTGTCTTTGTCGTTTCAGACCAAGTTTGTCACGGCAGGTGATTACGACAGATGGTGTAATTAAGTCCGCTTGTAAATAGCAGCTGTTCAACCCTTTTGTTTTCAAACCAGTTGGTGTAAATTGGTCTTAAAATGTATAAACTTATATATATATATATATTTATATATATTCTTATAATATTGTACAAACTTTAAAAAGGGTATATAAACTACAAAGAATAGATGACACTGTATGACTAGAATATAATTTTATTATTGTCTTTTTTTTATACATATAAAGAATTAAAAATACAGTTTTAAATAATCAACTATCCATCTTCGGCACATTGGACATTTTTGGACCTGGGTCACGCAGTCGTTGCAGAATACGTGCCCGCAGGGGACAACAGCGACGCATTGTTTGTCATTCAGGCACACAGGGCACGAAGAGTGAGCGCTTGCAGACTTATCAGAAGCAGTAGCATTGGAGGTAGAAGCTGCAGAATCATTGGAGGTAAAAGCAGGAGTAATAGATGAGTGTCGAGTAGTAAGCCAGCGGGTAGTATTGTAGGTAGAAGCTGAAGAAACATCAGAGGTAGAAGCTGAGGTGGTAGAAGCAGCAGTCGCATGAACTGAGGTAGAAGCTGCAGAGTCATCGTGGGTACCCGAGGTAGATGCAACACCGACGTAAGTGGACGTATTAGCAGTAGGTGAAAAGTACCGAGTAGTCGTCCAGCTGTTGTAATACTCCTGTGAAAACAAACATTAGCAATCAAGTAAAAGTTAACACAGTAGGCAACCAGCGGTTGCAATAAAACTGTAAGAAACATTAACCATCAAGTAAAAAGATACTTACATTGTCATCATCTGGAAGTTTCCCAAATCTTCTTAAAAAATCTTCCCCCTCGACCACTACCTTCCCAAGGTTGTACCTCAATTTCCTCCATACAGCCATACTTAATAGCCTCCTTGTCATTACGGACTTGTGGCATGTAGCTATCTCAACATCATGTATAATATCGGTTAATACCCGTATCCATACACATTTATGAAATTCTGCAAATGAGCTTCTTGGCTCCAAAAACGTGTTCTTGTAGACCCTGGCGATGGATTTAATTCAAACGATGCAAAGACGGAGTTATCTTGATTATGATGTCTCACCCGTAGTAGTGAGGGACTAGGTCGTGATGAGATCACCGATGGAGACCCTCGGTCAGGAGATCCGGGTGAAGCGGGGCTAAACTGAAATAATTAAAAATAAGAAATAATAAAAAATTAACTACATCTGTAGTGGGAGAGAATTTAAACATATATAAAATCAAACGTACTTCTTCTCTTAAAGGAAACTCCACTATGGAGAGGTCCTGGCCCTTCTCCTCCTCCTCCTCAAAAAATGTTGAAGAATAAGAAGAAGAACTATCCAAATCTAGTTGAACTATTTGGTTCTGTAAAAAAAAGAAGAAAACATACAAAGAACTGTAAAATTTATTCAATATAATTGGTAGTGATTAATTAAAAAATTACTTCCGCGTTTAGGTGGTGTTGAAATTATAGTTCTGCGACACGTCTGGAATTACACTAGCAATAAAATTAAAACTGTTCTTTAAATTTTGTATATAAAAAAGACTATAATAATTAGACAGGGGTAGACCCCTGTACACAGAGCCCCAGCCATCGCCCTGTCTGGTGACGTCCACTCCAATTCAAAAGTGTCGTCTCCCCAGTGAAATAAAAAAATCTAATCCCTTAATTCCAAGTCCACTATTTTGTCTAATTTTGCAGTAACCACAAGGGTTTTTCCTATCAAGTCAGCTACATCTGATTCTGTTAGCTGATATACATAACGCGATGGTAAATATGATCGGGAGACCATGTTATTGTCCCCTTTAACCATAGCAATGTACACTAAAATACCCCACCCAAAACTGCTGGATACAAACTTTGCATCCTTTATACGATACTCAACCCCGATATCTAATGAGTTTAACCGAACCGTTTTAATTTTACTAATGCTATTGAATAGAGCACTTGCTGATGACGAAGAAGCCATACTTACTAACAACGATATAACTCTAACACAATGCTAGCTAGATATAATAATAAAATACAAGTGCATTGTCTTTATATACACACAGCGTAAATGGAGGGGATATAGAACTCTGAGGGAGGGGATAAGAAGTGGGGATGAAGAAGTGGGGAAAGAAGTGGGGAAAGAAGTGGGGAAAGAAGTGGGGATGAGGAAGAAGTGGGGGGGAAGAAGTAGGGGAAGGAGTGGGGATGGGTTTAATGGTTTTAGCAATGCTATATATATTGTGCAGTAATTCACGAGATCCCTCTCTATCATTTCATACTCCATTGGTGATCCGGTAAGTGTTAGAAATATTATTACCTGTAATTAACTATTATGGATCCTTTGTACATTGTATCTACATCTGAGTCTTATGTAATAAAGTTTCGCATTTATGGCACAAACATGGTTTTCAAATTTAATTGTCCACCTGAAGGTACCCACGAAATCGAATGGGTAAAGCACGGGCTCGAACATCTGGTTGAGGACATGAAAAATAAGGCGTCCGATGACGATCATTTAGGTTTCACAATAATTACTAATCTAAATTTTAAAAATCACAACCCCAGTTATGTCTCTTTCAAACCTGCATCGGAAATTGATTCAGATATTTTGTGGGAAATATTTGGTGGTATAATTCAGAGTAACTCCGAAGCCGGTACCACGAGCGATTCATTTGAAATTAAGTGCACTAGGGTTAACGTACCTATTTGACGTGGGCGTGTTAGACCAGGGCGATATAATCATTTCAATGAAGAGTGCCAGGAGAGGAATCGTCTCCATCAAAAACACAGATGCACTCTGTCTCCCGTGTTCTTTAGTAGTGGCCATTGCTCACGCTGAAAAAGACAAGGAGTATGCCCCTATACGATTGAATAAAGGTAACAGGCAGACTCTTAAAGCCCAGCAACTAATGTCTAACGCAGGTGTTTCCATTAACTCGGAAGGAGCGGGAGTACCTGAATTACAACAGTTTCAAAATTATTTAACGGAATTCAAAATTACCGTATACAATTACGACAGTAGGGGCCGAGATATTTATTTCGAAGGTGTTGTAACCAACCCTCAGTTTACCATTAACTTGTTGTTTCACGATGGACATTACAACGTCATAACCAGTTTGACTGCTGCTTTTGGGTGTGGGTATTTCTGCCCATCGTGTCAGGCCCCTTTCAAACCCGTGGAGAACATAAATGCACTACCGTTTGCAATTCGTGTAAGCGTTCTCCTGCTTGTGTTGAAGATAAAAGCGGTAGCATTTATTGCGGAGACTGCAATAGACAGTTTAAAAATAAGAATTGTTGTACCTCACATACCGGAACTATTTGCAACTAAATTAAAAAGTGTACAGACTGTAATAAATACATAATGAAGAAAAAATCAAATCAAATCACGTTTGCGGTGAAATCTATTGTAAAACTTGTGTTGATTATAAGCCCGCGAATCATTTGTGTTTCATGCGTGTAGACGTGAAAAAGCCTATGACCGAAGGCTTTTTGTTCATTTTCTTTGACCTGGAAACACGACAGGACGAGAAACTGGACGATTCACAAGTACACCGAGTAAACCTGTGCATTTCGCAGCAATATTGCTGGTAATGCATACAATTTAAATCCTGTCAACATTGCGTAGATCGGACTCAAGTTTTTAAGAATGACGCAGTAAACGGATTTATGTCGTATGTTATGAATATACGTACAGCGTATAAAGAGTCACAACGGCCAAGCTTTTGATTTTCAATTTTTATTAAAATATGTATTGGAAAAAAACTAAATTAACTCCTGATCTAATTACTCGTGGGTCAAAAGTTATACTAATGGAGATCGATAATGTTAAATTTATTGATTCTCTAAATTATATGCCGATAGCACTATCAAAACTACCAAAATCGTTTGATCTACCACCAGAAAAGAAAAAGGGGTACTTCCCCCACCTATTCAACACCCTATCAAATCAAAATTACGTAGGCCCTATCCCGTCAAAATAGTATAATTGCCCTGACTCGATGTTTGACAAAGGGCAAAAAGATTTCCTTACATGGCACGATGATCAAGTAAGTAACGAGTATGTGTTTGACTTCCAAAAGGAAATATTTGAATACTGCTACTCCGATGTCGACATACTGGCCCAGGCGTGTATAAAGTTTAGATTGTCATTTCTACAACAATGCAATGTCGACCCGTTTATTGAAGCCGTTACCATTGTCAGCGCATGTAATCTAGTATTTAGACGTAATTATTTGAAACCATCATCTATTGGTATTGTACCTAAAGGTGGATACCATCTGGTCGACAAACAGTCAGCTATCGCTCTGCAGTGGCTGACGTGGAAAGAAGATAAACGAGGTGTTCGTATGGAACACTCGGGTAGAGGCCGTGAGATAAAGTTCGAACGTTTAAAGGTGGACGGGTTTTGCAAAGGCACGATTTTTGAACTTCAGCGTTGTTTCTGGCACGGATGTCCAAAATGTTTCCCAAATGGTAGGGATGAACCTCTGAAAGACGATCCTTCTGATACGTTTAACGCTAGGTTGGAAAGAAGTCGTACGAAAATTTATAAATTATCACGTATACACAAAGTAGTGGAAATGTGGGAATGCGAGTTAAGAAACTAATGAAGTCGAGCAAAGAAATGTTTTATCTGAATTCACACCCCGTCCTAGACACAGTTTTCCTTAATCCCAGAGAGGCCTTTTTTGGTGGCCGTACGGGGAACACCAAATCATATTATGCCTGCAAGGATGGTGAAACTATCCAATATGTAGATGTTTGCTCGCTTTATCCATGGGTGTGTAAGTACGGAAAGTACCCGGTAGGGCATCCTAAAGTTTTCGTAGGTAATGAATAATGTCGAAATTGTGGTATGAATGTTGAAGGTCTTTTAAAATGTAAAATACTTCCTCCTCAAGAACTATACCACCCTGTATTCCCTTTGAAAATGAACGATAAATTAATGTTTGTTCTATGCAGGACTTGTGGGCAAAACTTAAACTCTAGCAAATGCCAACACGATGTTGAAGAAAGAGCGTTGAGAGGTACTTGGACCATGGATGAAATTAGAAAAGCCGTCGAAAAGGGTTATGTTATTATTGAAATGTTTGAGTTGTGGGAATACCAAATTTGTACTTTTGGAAACGGTGGGCTATTTACTGACTTTATAAATACGTTTTTTAAAAATAAAACAAGAATCTAGTGGATGGCCGGGGTGGTGCGTGACGGGCGATGATAAAACAAAGTACGTTGAAGACTACTTTGTTCATGCGGCCATCAGACTTGACCGCTCAAAAATTGAAAAAACGAAGGTATGAGATCCCTTGCGAAATTAATGTTAAATTCGTTTTGGGGCAAGTTTGGACAGAGGGAAAATCAAATTAGGACCGTGTTTGTTAGACAACCTACTGAATTGTTTAATTTACTAGTCAGTCCATCTGTTGATTTAAATCATATGCAAGAGGTAAACGAAGACGTGGTAGTTGTAAATTGGCAATACGTCGATGATTGTTGCGAGGTTTTAAATACGGTCAATGTAGTCTTAGCGGCTTATACTACAGCACAGGCACGTCTTAAACTATATGATCATTTAGACGCACTAGGGGAACAAGTTGTTTATTATGATACAGATAGTGTTATATATGTACACAGAGAAGGTCAACATAAAGTAGAGACGGGGGATTATTTAGGGCAGATGACTGACGAGTTAACCGAATATGGTGACTGTTCGTATATAAGAGAATTTGTATCTGGTGGGCCAAAAACCTACGGATACAAAGTTTTTTCAACAAACACTAACGATACAATTGAGGTTTGCAAAGTCAAAGGTTTAACGTTAAACCTTCGTACAAGGAAAACAGTTAATTTTGAAAGCCTAAGAAAATTAGTTATGAGTGCGATGCTTTTACTGTAAACAATTCACACATCCGACGTACAAAGACACGTGAAGTGATAACAGTACAAGAATCTAAAGTATTTAGAGCAACAGGACCTAAGCGAAAGAAGGTGGAGGGCTATGACTCTCTACCTTACGGTTACAAAATTAAACGTAAACCGTGATCACCTGAAAAATGATTGAACAAAGAGTAGTAATCACATCGGTTGTTACTACTCTGACTATCTCTCTACCCTCTGACATAATCATCCACTGAATGTATGTGCTCTGTCATGACCGTAAGGTCCGCAAGGTTGAATGTGCTCAGTCGTGACCGTAAGGTCCACAAGGTTGAATGTACTCTGTCGTAAGGTTGGGAACACCTGGATGGTAATGTAAACGGTAGGCCAGAGAGAAGTTTTCACACTTACCCTAGTCAAGGTTGAAAACTGACTGTAGGTCTTCTCGGTATAGGAGGGAATCTTAACGACACCTGAAGTGGTTACCCTGATACGAGTTCAAAGGACTCGCAGGCTCTAGCTGGTGATGGAAGGCTTCACTCAAAAATAGTTTAAAAGTACCTAGTTACTGCCTAAATTATTCATTTGAAGAATGGATATCAGAGAGCGTATTGATTCAGAGCTCCACAAACAGGTACGAAGAAATTTTCAAACTCGCCGTGTAACTTTAAAAGGCCATTATTTATATCAGGCGAATTTGGTCGTAATTCTACCACACGCTAAAGACAATAAGGGGTACAAGTACATAATGACAGTGATAAACTGTCTTTCCAAGTTTGCTTTTGGTGTCCCTATAAAGTCTAAAACTGGTTTGGAAGTTGTTGCTGCTTTGGAACCGATACTTAAAAATCATAAAATGAAACATTTCCAAACCGATCAGGGTAAAGAATTTTTCAACACTCATGTGCAACAGTTGATGAAAAAATACAACATCAACCATTACGCGACCTATTCGGACAAAAAAGCGTCCATAGTTGAAAGATTAAATCGTACTTTGAAAAATAAATTGTGGCGTGAATTTACCGCACGAGGAACCTACGAATGGTTAGATTTATTAAAGAGCCTAGTCAACTCGTACAACAATACCGTTCACCTGGCATGAAACCTATTCAGGTAACAAAAAAACATGAAAAACTATTGCTAAACAAAATTAACGTTAGTAAGCCAAGAAAAAATATTGTTAAATTTAATGTTGATGATAAAGTTGGGATTTCAAAATATAAAAAAAACATTTACCAAAGGTTATTTACCAAACTGGACAAATTAAGTTTTTACTATTTACGCTGCTGTACTAACAAACCCCACAACCTATACTTTACAGGACGGCAAAGGTGAAATTCTTAAAGGCGGTTTTTATGCCGAAGAGTTGAGTAAATCTAAAATGGTGGACGTTTATCTCGTAGAGAAAGTAATTCGTAAAAAGAGTAAAAAACTTTTTGTAAAATGGCTTGGTTTTGACAAAACACAACTCATGGATCGATAAAGACAAGCTGGTCTTGTGAGCAGGTGTTGAGCCACCTGTGACAGACCGGATGCAGGTGTTAGACCGGATGCAGATGTTTAGTCACCTGTAACAGACCGGATGCAGGTGTTATACCCACCTGTCACAGACCGGATGCAGGTGTTTAGTCAACTGTGACAGACCGGATACAGGTGTTGCACTAGATATCCATCGAGAGTGTTTGTCGAACGGTATAATTATCTTAACGTATTTATTTGAATGTACGATATTACGCCTTACGTGAATGCATCAAGATTATTCAAACCCAAGTCAAATCTGTGTTCACGGTACTATCAGTAGAAAAAACAATAATGTGGTAATTACTGTAGTCGAATTGGAAAAGACGGTGGGTTATTTTAAAAAAGATGCTGGAGGCACAAGAGACGTGGGGGTTTCAGCAACAATCTACCACCGGTAATATTACTTATGATTGCATCAGAAAAAATAATCTATAACCGAGAAATATGGATAAACTTTCTTTGTGAATGTGAGAGCAGTGGTGTACCTGTAGAGCTTGTTATTTATAATGAGCATATGTTGAAAGGTACTGTAAGACACCCGTTTCAGACCTATTCCAGATTTTTCAAAAGTACTTTTACCCCTACACACGGCGGAATGGAGTTTACGCAAATTTATTTAGAAATGTTGCGATACGGGTGTTTACGTTCATATGCCTCCAGATGTGTTGTAATCACCGAAAGAACAATACCAATTCTTGATCCAGTATCGTTTTATAAACTCACTATAAATTCAAAGTGTTGTGTTGATGTTAGTTACAATGTAAAATTTGCCCCTAGACCATTATTACTCCCTAACCAGTATCGAGGAAAAGAGTTTGAAGCTGTAAATAATAAGGCTCAAGGCCTGTTTACCGTAGATTTCCTAAATGCTGCTTTGCCAACAGTACCTAGGCAGTGTAAACAATTTGGCCTTTACTATGATGGTGAAAACTATACAGTGACCAACCCCGAGCAATTAAAACAGTAGGAGAAATACACTGGATCAAATACAGATGAATTTATTTTATTATACTTGTATCTACTTAGCTTAAAAAAACCTTGCGACAGCCCGACTTAAAGATTATTATGCAGGAAACACCTAACATTGACTATCTCTATGTTTCCGAAATACCTCAATAGCGTGATAATATAAATCGTACCTATATATTTACTAGCATAGACAAAGAAGAACCTTACTATGATAATCACTTGTATAAATATTTGAAGTGTTTAACTTGGTGCGGAAAAGTATTAAAAACTAATGCTTCTGACGTAATAGAGTTTCTAAAGACAAAAAAAAGTACCCAGCATTCTTTCGGTCGGTAGAATTCCCATGAAATAGGTAATGCATTCGTAAAAATAATTCATTTTACATCATGGCACCGACGGACGAACATCTGTCGTCAGAAATACCAAGACTAAGAGAAACTATCAAGCAAAAGTATAAACAATCGGTCATAAAATCAGAACCTAAAGCGGAGCTTAAAGTGGAAAGTAAAAACGAGAAACCTTCTCTGCCTTCTTCACCTATGACACCAGGTTTTTTGGATAGTGAAATTCTAGCTGAAACACCCGACTTACCACCAGCCCTAGAGGATATATTGGGAACTCCCCAGGGGCGGAATGAAGCGAAAACTTATGTGAATGAAATGTTTCAACACCCGCTCACTCGTCACTCGTATGTATATCCTTAAATTTATGACGGATACAAAACGGTCTATAGACCATTCGTACGGCCCCAAAATAGAAATCGAAACGTTAATGGTAGGTGACAAACCTTTAAAGTTCGCAGAGGATGGTAAAATTCGGATTGACGGTGTAAACTATAACGGTACAATAGGGTTGTACGAGTTATTATTTAAACGCATACCTAAACTCGGTAAGTACACCGAGGAGGATTTAGAAGCATACAAGGAAATATGTTTAAAAACAAATGCTCACAAAGTTAAATACAACTTACGTGGTCGAATTAATAGACTCCCGACTTTCGATAAATACAACAAAATTATTAAATTTCTGTTTCCTCCTAAGGGTATAAGCGGAAGGGGTTACTCTTACTGGGACAATCCCAATGAATTGTGTGACCGTTTAAGACTTTTATTAGCCTCTAACGATGCTGGGCATACTGGTCATGGTAATGAGATTGCATCAGTTTTGGAAGAGTTACGAGAAGCGGGTATTATAAAAGTTTTGGGAAATTTAAATATTAGAACATTGATACGATGAGCGTGAACAAGTTTGGTCGATACTCTGGTGGCAAGGATCGCATTAGGGCTTCTAAGGCCGTAGGTTACAATCTCACACTCGATGGACACTACGACATAAGGTGTCAGCTATTACGTAATCTAAGCAATCCTATTTCTGGTAACGATGCTGTAAACCTGGAAACTTTAGAGAAATGTAGTCTAACCTTTAACGAAACTATTAAAAAATACAATGCCAAAGGAAATCCAATAAGCAGGGTAGGTAACCCGACCGATCAATCCGACGTTGTAACAAAGGAATATCTAGAATCTTTAATACCCGTTAAACTTTATAATTGTTTTTTCTTTTCTAAACGTCGTTTATGCGAGATCGGGTCACCAGAGCTAGACGAGGATGCGGTTAATGTTAAATACGCAAAAGAAAATTTTCTTGTTAAAAACAATGAAGGAGCTTTTGATGTCGGTGGAAAGAAAATTTTCAATGTCCCAACACCTGTAAAGGGTGATGACATTGCTAACAAGTTTTATGTGGACCAAAGAGTAATAAGTATGAACATCACGGAGACTTGGAATTTCAATGGTAAAAGAGTTGGTAATGTCGGTGACCCTACTAGAAAAACAGATGTTGTTACATTAAATTACCTTTTAAATAATTGTATACACCTACAGGAAAATGAGACGTTTAACGCTAATAGTAAACGTATTGTTGGCATATCCAACGGTCTGGGGGACGAAGATGCCGTAAATTTGCGACAATTGAATGAACTAAAAACGTGGGTTATAAACAATACATTATTTAAAGAAAAAGTTAATACGGATGAATACTATGACGGTAATTTTAAGCGTATAAGCAATATACCAATGGGTATTATGGACAATGATGCTGCCACAATTGCTCAGCTAAGGAGTCATGTTAAAACAATTGAAAGTAACTTTGCTACGTTCAAAAACGACCTAAAGCGGGCAATTTCAAATATTGTACAAACAATAAACGAAAGAAAAATGATTAATAAGGACGTACTTGAAATTTTGCTTTCTGCTATTTAAACCGTGAAACACACAAAAAAAAATATGTCTAGTGTTTATACAAAGCTTATATATTCACAGACATTAACGATATCCCGTTTAGTGTTTAAATGACAATGAAACGTTCAGTATCGGTCAGTAGTAAACGAAGAGGTGTGAGGAAAGGACGTGGATTAGTTTCAGGACTATTGAGTGTTGGCGATAAAGTTTTAAACAAAGCAATCGATCTACTACCTGTCGAAATACATATTCCGTCTTACAATTACTGTGGACCCGGTACAAATTTAGCCAAGAGATTGGCAAGAGGGGATAATGGTGTAAAACCTTTAGACGAGGCCTGTAAAGAGCACGATATTGCTTACAGCAAATTTGCAGATTCTCAAAATCGGAAAAAGCTGATAACGTTTTAGCGGGGAAAGCTTGGGCTAGAGTTAAATCGGGTGACGCATCTTTGGGCGAGCGTGCCACTGCTTTAGCCGTTTCAGCAGTAATGAAGGCAAAAACAAAACTTGGGGGCGGGAAGAATAAAAAAAAATCGGAAAAGGGGTAAACGTACAATACAACAATTGTTGCACCAACTACAGGGTAAGGGTCTGTATCTAAAGCCTTATAAAAGAAAAGGACAAGGTAGAAAAAAAACGTTTATAGAATCTATTCCTATTAAAGCGCTTACAAATATAGAATTGGAAAAATATGCTATGAATCTAGGAATTCCTTACTTTAGAGGTGTATATATGAGGGATACACTGCCTTTAAAACCATTGTATAATGAGTCTGCTATTGTAAATCTTGACAGTATTACAGGTGAGAGTACTCATTGGGTGTGTTATAAGAAAAGATGGGATTATGTCGAGTATTTTGATAGTTTTGGTAACCTTAGGCCACCGCTTGAAATGTACACATCAAACATTTAACTCAGTCATTTGTG
>JAGFPH010001253.1:194487-216765 GCA_018207615.1 Philaenus spumarius
TAAGGTATAAAACAATGGCCTATGTAACAAGTGAATGTAAATGTCCAGAACATTCAATCCATCGCAGATGTCTTCAAGAAAAACATGTTCTTATCAGAACAAATGTTCTTATCAGAACAAAACATGTTCTTATTAGAACAAAAAAATAAAATGCTCTTTTTAGTGCAGTTTTTAATTCAAATACTTTCGACTTACGGTTGTGTGTACATATAAATATATAAGCAGAATTTTTATTCTGTCTTTTATGTTTATATGATTACAAAAATCCTTCCATTTCCCTATCTCCTGATCCTTGTTGTTTTTTAGCATCAAATTAACTTGCAATTTAGTTATATTTCATGTGATGCGCATTACTTGTAATGTAACTGATTTGCAAGTTAATTATTTTTAAAGTGGATCAGTAGGCCTACAGGGGAGACAACCACTTAAAAATCACTTTGTGGAGAGTTGAAACTTGGCATGGTACTTGATAAGCTCTCAGTGTTTCTCTTGTTTGCTCGAGATATTTTGATTACTGTGGGAAAATTTTTGTACCTACTTATGTTGTTTAGTTTTGTGTACGATCTGACAAGTGTCAGTGAAGTTTATAGGATGTGTTAAGTGTGAAAATCTTTCAAAGTGTTATTATAAAAAGATTAATTTTAATATTTTTGTCTAATCATGTTATTGACATGGGCTACTAGGTTTTGTGTACTGTAATTACTGTGTGCTAAGCCTAAACAAATATTGACCATGTGGGTATGAGTAATCAAATAGAAAACAGATAAGGAAAACTATCAGGTGAAGTTGAACTACATTATTTATTTACAGATAGTTACACAAATATTTTAGTTAAAGATAAATTTTCAAGTCTAGTAAAATGGCTAGGAGAGAAAAAAGACTGAAACAGTGTCAGTCATAATAAACAGAATACTCCAATCAGATTTCCTTTTTGAAAACAACCTTCTTGAGCATATTTCCATTATGTGTCTCAAGGCAAGAACTTTTAAAAGTATTCTTCAAAATGAAGAACTATGTTCCTTTCTTACTTCTTTTGAATATATTTTGAATACTGTAAATGCAGTGTACGTAGAGAATGACAGGGTGCAAGCGAATGAGTTATTAAAAGGTGCGGACATGGTAGATTTGGAAGAGCAGCTAAAGGGTAAAAAAATACTGTGTAGTGAATCATTTGAGTTGTGTAGTAAACAGGACATCGAATTAAGAAGATATATTTTAGTATTAGAAAAAGAAAATAAGGAACTGCAACAAAAAACTATAAAATTGATAGCGGATATTTCTAGAAGTGAGGAATTAATAAAAATTCTTGAGTCGGACGCCAGGCGACTAAGTAGTGTTTCCGTAAAAATGTTCGAATTCAAACGGAAAGTATGGTAAACGATCAAGAGATGTTCCCATCGCATAAAAAAACAAAGTCTGCCAGCGTACAAACTGATAGCAATACCCATTTTTTATTAAACTACAAAAGTGATGTCTTATCACTAAAAAATAATTTTAAAATTTTAAACAACTATGCTCAGCACGCACACACACACAAAAAGAAAATACTTCTTGTGTCGGACAGTCATGGGCGAGGATGGAGTGAACTCATTGCTAAGAAAATGGAGCATCATTTTTGTGTTAGTAGTTTTGTAAAGCCAAATGCTACACTAGAACAAATTGCAGGCGATTTAAAAAACACTACCAAGAATTTTACAGTGAATGATTTTGTGATTGTTGTTGGTGGTACAAATGACATAGGGACTAACTAAACGCCAGCGCATGTTAATAGATGTGCTCAATAAAGCCATTAATAGTGTAGTAAATGCTAAGGTAATTGTAACTACGATACCGAACAGACATGATGAACCTTATTTGAATAATGTAATATATAATATAAACAAAGCTATCTTAAAAAATGTTAAAGATAATAATGCTACATTGTTTGACGTAAATAATCGTATTTTAAGAAGGGATTATACCCACTATGGGTTGCATTTGACTAAATTAGGTAAAATTAAGGTAACAACAAGATTGGCAGAACTCTTAAAGTTTAATAGCATGCTAAACAAGCCACTGCCAGTTTTGCAACAGATTCCCTGCTCTGACTCTGCTCTGCTGGAGATTGAAGAATTAAATAGTACTAAGTCCTCTGAACACAATGTTAGTATTTCAAGTAATGTTTCAAATTTTTTAGTCATGGAGGGTGTGGCGGGGTGGAGACTGGGAGAGGGGGAGGCACGGGGCGGTGCTGGGGTCTCCGTGAGTCTTGTGTCGGAAAAAACCGGGGAATGGACCGAAATTTGAGTTTGAATATATTAGCTTATAATATTAGAAGTATAAATGGGAAAATTCCGGAATTTTTAATCTTTCTTCGCAGCTTATCAGTAAAACCCATGGCTGTTTGTCTATTTGAAACATGGACTACAAAATTCAATGAAGATGCGCTCAATACTTTTGAAGGTTATAGACTGGGCTCCTGTTTCTCACGTTTAAATATCAGGGGAGGAGGAGTTGCAGTTCTCATCCGAGATGATGTTAAATCTCTAGAAGTCAATATGTTAAATAACCCAAGCATAGAAAGCATTTTTGAATATGCTATTACTGAATTAAAATTGCCTAATGGTCAGTCGTGTACGGTCGTTTCCATGTACAGAGCTCCAAACTCTGATTTTTTTATTTTTATGGAAAAATTAGATCAATTATTGAATAAAATATTAAAGCGATCAAAAAATAAAATGTTAGTTTTAACTGGGGATTTTAACATAAACTTTTCTCAAAATACAAAAGAGAAATTTGAACTTGAACAACTTATTAAATCTTATAATCTGTTAATTAATTTTCACCATCCAACAAGAATAACTCCTGAATCAGAAACGTGCATTGATAACATATTTACAAGTTTTAAACCAACAAAAAATAGTTTATGTGAACCCGGATTATCGGATCACAAGGGTATGTCTGTGTTACTAGAGAGCTTCAAGGAAACCCGTTGTTTTAAACCAAGATATAAAAGAATTTACAATAACAGTAATATGACGTGTTTCGTCTCACGGTTGAAATATGAAAATTTTTCTGAAATTTCATTGACTTCAAATGATTTAAATAAGAACTATAAAACTTTTTTTACAAAATTTAACTTCTATTTCGAAGAGGCTTTCTCCCTTATAAGTTATAAATCTCAAATAAAGGGACAAACAGGTCATTGGATAACAAAAGGTATTATAATCTCTTGTCAACATAAGCGTGAATTGCATGACTCATTGAGATCCCACAGCTGTCCTGTTATGTTGCTAAAATACAAAACATATTGTAACATATTGAGAAGAGTCATTCGGGATGCAAAGTGCATGGCTAATGATAGATACATTTCAGGTGCTGAAAATAAGGCAAGGGCAATGTGGCAAGTTGTCCATAAAGATAAAGGGAGAGCAAAGCAGCATAGAAATTATGATATTGTTTTAAAGCAGGATAGGCAGATAATTAAGAAACCAAGTGATGTAGCAAGTAAATTTAATAACTTCTTTATAAATGTTACAGATGATCTGAAGCTTAAAGCAGATAACAATAAAGCAAGTAATTTTTTAAAGGAAAGGATAAATGGAGTTCCAAACTCCTTGTTCCTTTATCCTACAACGCCTTCTGAAATTTACAAAATTACTATGAATTTAAAAAACAAGAAGTCGGTAGGCTGGGAAGCAATCCCAACATCCGTGTTAAAGGCTAGTGCTCATCTAATTTCAAAACCGCTTTCCTGTCTTGTAAACGATTCATTTGAATCAGGTATATTCCCAGATAGTTTGAAACTTACTATTGTAAGACCACTTTTTAAAAAAGGTGATAATAAGGATGTTTCAAACTATCGTCGTATAGCACTGTTTTATCAGTTTTTTCAAAAATTTTTGAAAAATCAATGATGACTAGAATAGTTAGTTTTATTCAAAAATATAGTATTTTAAATAAGAATCAGTTTGGATTCCGTAAGGTGTTCTCTACCTCTTCTGCTATTTTTTCTCTCTTGGACATGGTTATAAATTGTATCGATAGAAAAGGTTAGGTTGCATCAGTCTTTTGTGATTTGTCAAAGGCTTTTGACTGTGTTGACCATAACATTTTAATGGGAAAACTTAATTTTTATGGTATAAGGGGTAAATCTAATAATAATTGGATAAAGTCATATTTATTTGGCAGAAAGCAGAAATTAGTTTATACTGACAGCTCGCTCAACTCCTATGAGTCTACATGGGAGCCTGTACTTCGTGGTGTACCTCAAGGTTCAATCTTGGGGCCTTTGCTCTTTTTAATTTATCTAAACGATTTGCCCGACAACGTTGGTCCTGCAAAATCAGTATTATTTGCTGATGACACTACTTTGACGGTGTTTGGCCAAAGTAGTGTAGACTTAGCTATATCAGCAACTTCGGCAATGTCAAAGACCAATGATTGGTTTATGGCAAATAATTTGAAATTAAATGTATTAAAAACTAAATTAATACAATTTAAAACAAAATCAACTCCAAATAAAATTATTGTTAGAGGAGAGGAAGAAATACAAAACACAGTTAATGTAAATTTTCTTGGTGTTATTGTGGACGAAAATTTAAATTGGAGATGCCACATTTTAAAGATTGCGAATTCCCTGGCATCAGCTTGCTTTGGTCTCCAAATGGTTTCAAGGATTACCAGTGTAAAAACCATAAAAACTGTTTACTTTGCATATGTATGTTCTCTGTTGAGATATGGGGTGATCTTCTGGGGGAACTCTGTCGATGCTTTTAACATTTTCCGTATTCAGAAGCGAATAATTAGAATAATGTTTAATTTTAAATTTAATCAATCGTGTAGGCCTTTTTTTGAAAAATACAAAATTTTAACTTTTCCATTTATTTACATATATGAAATGTTGTTGTTTTTTAAGGAAAACCAGAGTATGTTCGAGGAAAAACAATATAACCATACATATCTGATGAGGAAAAAAATATTGCAATATCCTGTGCACAGTTTAAAATTTTTAGAACGTGGTGTTTATTACTCTGGTTTGAAATTATTTAATAAACTTCCAGATAATATTAAAAAACAAAGCCGTTTCGAGAATTTTCGTGGATCACTCAGAGTATACCTTTTGAAGCATGCTTTTTACTCAGTGGAGGAGTACCTCAGTTTATGACCTCTGGGTGACTAGGATGCATTTTGTATTCAGGATGACACTCAGAAGTTAATTAATAAGAGATATCATGTAAACATGGATTCACTGTGTCTTAATTTGTTTGTATTATAAATTTGTATCTTGTGTACTTGTTGTATTGTATCTTGTGTTGTATGTGATGGTTTTATATGTATTAATTTATGACAACTCAAATGTATACCGCAGCATTGCTGCACTATGTATGCCAAATTGATGCAAATAAATAGATAGATAGATAGATAGAAAAAAGAGTCAGTGCGCCGAAAGCTGTACAGCTTGGTTGTTAATAAATAAGGAAATTTGTTAAACAAATTTCCGATATTTATTTCTAATCTACTGTGGTGTGGAAACCAGCTTTGATGTTCTTTTAAGAACAAATGGAAAAAATAAAATAAATTCAAAGTATACGTTTTTAAACCTACACTTCGATTTTTTTATACAATTTTAAATAATTTGCAAGAACGTACAACAAAATAATCGTTAAGATATATTGTATTCCCATTGTTCACGTAATGTTTGTTTTAAATAACTTCGGTTAGAAATAAATACCTCGGATATTCCGTAACATACTCTAATATTTACTTACAAAAGTCGATCTAAAAAGGAACTGACTTGATGTATATAACGTTCCTTGCAACCTTGCCTTGCCTCTAGGCGGACATAAATTGTCCGTGTTAAAAAAACAACTTGTATTCATTCATTCCGTCGATGCGAGCTAATCTTTACAAAAACCGGTTTTGCTAACATTCGAGACAATGCTGAATGTAATTGCGTGTTACACGTTTGCATCATCAATAAAAAACAAACTTATAATTGTACCGTAAATAAAAAAATTAGGTGTCACAGTCAATGTATGAATCAAACAGAACTAATGTAATTGGTATGTGTACGTTGTTTTGAATATAAACCCGTATTACCAATGTTTATTCATTCTTCATTCAACTGTCGTAGGTTAAACATCAGCTGTAAAGATTTTTTTTAGCGATATATCAATATCCGCTAGAATGAGTGTTTCATCCCATAGTTTGACAATTGAAAGAGCACCATGGATCCGTCTAAAAACTAAACCAAGTTATAGAAATATTATACAAAATGTTGGACGAGTGGGTTTAAATAGAAAGAACACTCAAAGTCGTTTTAAACCTCAAATAGCTGAAAATAAAACACAATCACATATTTCTTTGACTATCAAAAACCAACCATCTTCAAGTGATCCCCGTTTACCACGAGATTGTAATAAACCATCTGTTAAACAAAAGCAGACCATATTAATAAATGCTATTCCATTAAAATGTATATCATATTGTAGTTATAAATACAAAAATGGTGCAAAATCCGGTGTGAAATGTACTGCAAAAACGAAAAATAAATACTGTGCAAAACATACAATGTCTAAAACAGAGAACAAGAAAAAACAGTTTAAAAATCTAGTTTTTAGATTATAACCTTATAAAAAAATGTTTTTGTATTCGACTCTTTAAAACTACCAATATTCTTTATTTGAAAAGTATCACGGCTCGTATAAGATAATCACGCAAGTCTATGAAATATTTTCATTTTTATAATAAAAGAATATATATCAGTTAAACAAACTTCATTTTAAACAATGTCTTCAAACAAGAAAAACTTATTTTTAAAAATAGCAAAATTAAAAAAAGCTATAAAGAAGAAATATTCTCGATTGAGATATGGGGAATTTGAAAATCAACGATTATCAAATAAAACTTATTCAACATTAATTGAAGACTTTAAAAAGGAGAATTACTTAACACCTCAAAAATATGATTCCTTTCATCTACAAGATAATAATAGTTCAATTTTAGAACTTAAAAACGATGAGATATTAGCAAGCGAACAATTTCCTTCCACTTCAAACGTTACGTTTATAGAAGACATAATTTTAACCGATTTTATAGAACCGCCAAGCCAAACAGTAGGCAGTGCGATTTCTACTCCGTTGGGACAAAGTTTTTCAAAAAAAATGGGTTAATCAGAATTTTTTTCATCCTACGACGAAACGTTATATGTTGAAAATGATTCGAGAATCTAGTAAAAATAGAACTTCTTCGCTTGACCACACATTTGGACCAAGGTGTGATGGTGAAACTTTAATGGTTGGTAACAAAACGTTAAAATTTACTGAAGACGGTAAAATTGTAGTTGGTGATGTACATTATAACGGAACAGATGGTCTTTACGAGTTATTATTTAAACGTTTGCCTGATGAAGATATATTCAACGAAACAGACTTATCGGCTTATAAAAATATTTGTTTGCAATCAAATCTTCATAAACGTTCTTACGATCAAAATGAACAGGAATAATTCATTCAAATATAGGAATGTTATAAGTAGAATATTTCCACCAAAAACTGTTCCACGTCGAGTTTATTGATTGTTAATTGACCACTCTCAAGCTCGCGGTTAGAGTTTAAAAAAACAATTAATTAAAGATGATGTGATTACGTTTATAGTTATTAAACAATTTAAACAATTTACATTTTATTATTTTTCCATTGACAATTGAAAAGGAAATATACAGTTGTAAAAATGTATTAATTTTTACCATATGTTTTTATAATTTCGTTCATTAGAGCTGAAAATTGTACTTCTTATGCTATAAAGTACTTATCCAATTATGGTTATTTAAACACTTCTACAAGTGAATTAGTAGACATTGACCATCAAACGTTATCCAACGCTGTGTTTAAATTTCAGGAATTTTACAACATAACTCCGTTAAATGGGTTGTTAACCAATGAAACTATAAAGATGATGCAAACAAAAAGATGCGCAGTAAAAGACAATGATTTTAGCTATACAACTATTGTAAAATGGAAAAAACACATCTAAAAAGGCATTTTGCCAAATGTAGTCAGCAGATTTTGAAACTAGCTGAAATAGCTTTCAAATCTTGGTGCGATTATGCACATTTGACTTTCGAACATGACAAATTTTCTAATGATATTTTAATATCTTTTAAACGTGGTAAACATAAAAAAGAAAGAACTGGGCTTGATTGTTATCCAAGTTTTGATGGCCCAGAGATTCTTTTAGGTCATTCGGATTATCCACTTTTAGATAATCATTCAGTTGAGATCCATATAGACCAAGATGAGGCATGGTGTATTAACGTTGAAACTTGCCCCGAGGAACAATCAAGTCTATTAGCTCTTTTAATGCATGAAATTGGTCATGCTTTGGAAATAACACATTCTGCTGAAAGAGATTCTATAATGTACACTTTTTATAATAGACATATTGAAAATAAACTATCGAATGATGACATTTTCGCAATCCAGTCGCTGTATGGAGAGAAGAAAATAAATATACCCACCACAACGCAAAGAATTACAACGATCATTAATAATATTACTTCAACAGTTAAAAAGAGCGTTGGAGAACGAAATACAACTATGATATCTGTATCACCATTGGACTATTGTATGTTATCCGATATAAATACGTTTTTATTAGTTGATCGTCATTTATATATTTTTTTATAAAAAATGGTTTTGGATAGTAAAATTAGAAGATAACAGAATATTAGGACAACCTCAATTAATAAAGGATTGGCTAAACTTTTTACCATACGATTTAAAAAAAAATTGATTTTATCTATCAAAAACCGCACGATAAAATTGTTATAATTATAAAAAATCAAGTTTACGTTTTAGAATTTCCGTCTTTAGCTTTAATGCAAGGATATCCTATTTCATTCGAAAGGCAATTTGGAAGAAATTCCTCAAATATCAACGGTGTTGTGAATACTTATTCAGGTAAAACAATTGTATTCTTTGATAACCTTTATTTCATGGAAATTAATGAATGCACATTTCAGGTAAAAAAAGTACGGTATAAAACGAGACACATACGGTGCATTACCTTCATATTTTAATTCTGTATTTAGATATAATAACGGTTTATTATATATTTTTTCAAATAATTCTGTTTACCACTTTAACGAATTCACAAACAAAGTTGTTAAAGTAGAAAAAAAAAACTGTCTATATTCGGAATTAAATGCTTAAAACCCATTGCAAGTAGTACAAATATTTAAGTTAAAATTAAAAATATAATATCAGACTATTTATCACGCAATGGCAAGAATGAATAAATATTATTGTTTTATCTTGTAAGTCTATGTTAAAACACAGCTTTGAAAAAGCGAATTAGAACCAAACATAGACAATTACGTTTTGGTATAACAAATTTAAAAAAAATTAGTGACAGGAATTAACAAACGGGAAACTAATGTACTTCAAGACGGTAAAACCTATTCGATAAATCCAAAACTTGATATTTCTGACATAGTACAAGAAGAAAACACTATGGTAAGCTACAACCATAAATTTTTCAGTATTACTCAAAATAAAAAGACACTGTCAGCCATGGACGATAAGAGGATTATACTCTTAGGCGGTATACACACTCTGCCACACGGCCATTATTCCTACCTGTAAGACAACATGGGAATAAAGATCAAACAAAAAATAACATGTTTTAGGCCTATTGGGGAGAGGTGAACATGTATAAAAAAATCACCAACGCGCCAAGGAACTGTACAGCATGACATAGAAAAAGTCAACTGTGGTGTGGAAACGGTTCATTTAAGAATATATATATATATTATAAATGTAATTTTTATTTCAAGTTATATTTACATTATTTGTTACTAACATAATATAAATAAATGTAAAGTAAAACTGTGTGTGTAAGAAAAAAGAAGAAAATGGATTTAAATCGAAAATAGTACATGAGTTACATTAACCTGCTAGGAGAAACTTTCCTAGAAGAAACACTGTAGCTAAGGGAATTTATGATTTTTTCTATCAAGCCGATCTTGTAGAAATGATTCCGTTTAGCAGAATTAATAAAGGAAACAAATATAAATTGTTTATCATAAACTGCTTTAAAAAGTTCGCTTACGGAGTACCTTTGAAAGATAAAACCTCTAAATCCGTAACTACAGCAATGGGGAACTTGTTAAAGCATATAAAAATAAAACATTTACAAACTGTCAACAGATCGGAATATTTTAATAAATCGTTTAAAGATCTTATGACGAAGTATAATATAAATCACTATTCGACAAAGAGTGAGAAGAAAGCTACTATTATAGAACGGTTTAATAGAACCATAAAAGGTATGATTTATAAACATTTTTTCTCAGAGAGGTGCATATATATGGTATGATATTGTAGAAAAACTTATCCAAGATTATAATAACAAATATCATAGAACAATAGGTATGAAGCCGATACAGGTTAACAGAACAAATGAAAAGTTAGTGTTGGATCAAATAAAAAAGAACACGCTACCAAAACATGAAAAAATATCTCCAAGGAAATTTCGAGAAGGGGATAAAGTTCGAATAAGCAAACACAAAACTGTCTTTGCTAAAGGATACTTGCCAAACTGGAAGAACGAAATATTTATCGTTTATAGAGTGCAACCTACAGTACCAGAAACTTATTCGCTAAAAGATCACAAAGGAGAATTACTTAGCGGAGGATTTTACGGACATGAAATGGTAAAGTCAAATATTGGTGATGTGTATTTGGTAGAGAAAATTTTAAAAAGAAAGGGAAATAAGGTATTAGTAGGATGGATGGGATTTGATAGGAAAGAAAATTCCTGGATATCTACAAAATATTTAGTTTAACGTTTTTCATATCATAATGTTTTTTGCCAAGCAATAAATCGAACATAGTACAATTATCATGGAAATTATTAAGATACACTCAAAGTTCGTAATATAAACGTGTTTAGTGATAACACTGTCAACGAAGTCGGTAGGCATGGGCGTTTACTACCTGATTCGATTGTGTGTTTAATAAGCGGGCCATCAAATTGCGGCAAGGCAAACGTTGTTTTTAATCTATTAACTGACGCTAATGGGTTAAAATTTAACAATGTGTATGTTTTTTCTAAATCTTTAAATCAACCAAAATACCGTTTGTTGGAAAAAGTTTTATCTGAAGTACCAAATGTTGGTTTCTTTTAAGTTTACGGATAATGTCGATGTTATACATCCAAATGAAGCAAAACCTTATTCTATATTTATATTTGAAGACGTATCTTGTGAAAACCAGAGTAATATCAGATCATATTTTGCTATGGGGAGGCATAATATTGTAGATTCTATCTATATAGTTAAAAGTTTTTCAAAAATACCTAAGCAACTTAAAGAGATAATGCTAACTTGTTGGTTATATTTAAACAGGATAAAAAGAATCTTAAACATATACATCATGATTCAGTGCATTTGGATATGACGTTTGAGATGTTTAAAGAGATCTGCAGTAAAGCTTGGGCGGAAAAGTATGGGTTTCTAGTAGTCGATAAAGAACGTGAGTTAAATAACGGACGTTATAGAATTGGATTTGATCATTTCATTTTATTAAAATAAAACTCATAAAATAGTTTTATTAAATGGAAATTGTTTGTTCTGATAACATTAGTGTAACAACAAAAAATGAAAAAGGAACAGTTAGTACATAAATTGGAAACTCTAAGTGATTCCATCAGAAAAAAGAAACAAGCTTTGGAATTGAACATTAGAAAGAATGATGAGTTCTTGAAAAATACATTTTATCCTATAACAGACGTGTCGGAAGAAACCGAATCTAATTCTACAGATAAAACAATGATAGATTGCATATCAGAGAATAACACAAAACAAATTAAAACTTGTCAAAGAGAGGTTGAAGTCGATAAAAAAGAAGTTAAAACATTACCTCAGTCTCCTTTAAGTTTATGTTCGATCGAAAAAGATATACCTACTAAATGTGTTCTCGCACAGAGAAATTTACCGAAATTTGTATACGATAACAGAGGTAATAATAAGAAAAAATTACACGTTTTCGGAGCTCGAATTGAAAGTAATGTTATAATGATTGGTAGCTCCATTGTGAACATTGATAATTTTGATAATATCACTATAAACAAGAAAATTTTCAAAGGAACTAATATTTAAAACATTTCCTGAAAATTTTTCACAAAATGATTTATAAACTTTTAAAACTATATGTTTGGAAACGAATGTTCACAAAAAAAGTGATTCAAGTTTAGGCGAAAAAGCAGCGTATTTAGCAGTAATAGCGGCAATGAAGGCTAAATCAGCTATCGGAGGAGGTTTAAAACAGCGAAATGGTACGATTTTTAATCAGGTAAGCTTATTGTACCCAATAAGCCATTAAGCACACCAGATCTACTTCATTACGCATCATGTCTCAGAATTCCTTATTTTAGAGGGGTATTTACAAAAGATGGGCTACCTAAAGAAATTCTGAAAACGAGAGCGGAATAGTAAATCTTGATAATTCTTACGGATTAGGGACACATTGGGTGTGTTATAAAAGCGAGGCGATGTTGTTTCTTACTTTGACAGTTTAGGTAATTTACAACCTCCGAAAGGGCTTAAATATTACTTCAGGACTGCACGAAATATATTATACAATTATAAACGAAGGCAGAATATAAACACTTCTATTTGTGGTCATTTATGTTTGGAGTTTTTGGCTACTAGCGTCAGTCTTCTTTAAGATGTCGTCTTTGACAGTTTCCATAAGTGGTAACTCATCTAACCTTCGAAGTTCTATGTTTCCTCCATTAATACTTAAAGAAGATAGAGAATGGGAGGTTGCTTTATTAGACTTTACAACATATAATTCAATTCCAAACATTATTGAAAATGTTAATAATATGTTTTACTATATCGATAAAGGTTTTGAATTACAAGGTCATTACAAAACAATATCGCTAAAGACCGGATCCTACGAAATAGAAGATATAAATAGAGTGCTACAAGACAATTTAGGTAAAGAGAATATTTCCCTACAAGCTAATAATAATCTATTGCGAAGTGAACTTAAAAGTAAATACTCTGTAGATTTTTCTAAAAAAAAATAACATCGGATCAGTATTAGGATTTGCACCTGATAAAGAGCCATTGAGTCCTAATATCAAACATATAGGCGAAAACATGGTAAACATAATTAAGGTGAATGTTATAAACATTACTTGCAATATAGTACATGGAGCATATAAAGACGGCGTCGACGGACATATAATACACTCGTTTTATCCAACAGTATCACACGGGTTTAAAATTGTTGAAAAACCTCATAATCTGGTGTATTTACCGTTAAATGTCAGTCGTGTTTCAGACATCAATTTAAACATATTAGATCAAGACGGAGATTTTGTAGATTTCGAGGAGAAACAATTACAGCGAGATTACATATTAAAGATCGATAGTAACATATAAAAGATTGTATTGTCTTTTAAATCATTTACAACAGAAGAAAACCCCAGTAATGTTCAACCTGTTAAACAGCTAACAACTGAAAACATTATATTTTTACAAAAGCTTGGATTTAAAGTTATTAATGATGGATTTTCTCAACATCAGGATCGGTCCGATTTTCGACGAAACAATATGGGAAAAGGAATTCCACTCATACAACCCTTACGCTTCATCGAGATTGGATCCAAATGATGAGATTAGAATCCCGAAACAGTCCCAAGATGTGATACTTTACCTTGTGAGAGTTATTTATACATTGAAGGAAAAGTAACTAAAAAAGATGGCACTACTGGAACTGACATTCCTTTTATAAACAACCCAATGTCATTTTTGTTTGAAGAAATTAGATATGAGATTTCAAGTATAACAATAGATTCAACAAAACAGGTTGGTGTAACATCGACTTTAAAAACAAATTTATTGTATCATTACCTGGACAAGACGTAAACAAACTTTATACATCCGGATGGGTTTTACCAAAGGAGCAGACTATAACACCAAACAGTAATGGGTTGTTTGATTTTTGTATACCATTAAAAATACTTTTAGGGTTCATGCCCATGTTACAAAACGGCAAAAAAGTTGGAACAGCTCATCAAAAACAATATTACAATAGAGAACAGCAATAGTTTGGAGAACACAGCTGATTTTATAAATAAAACGAGAAACATTAAAATTGCCCCAAACTATAAAATTATTTCATTTGATGTGGTTAACATGTATACTAACATCCCTGTTGTCGAAACGATGAATATACTTAAAGACAACCTCATCAATACCAAGAAACTGAGTAAACAAGGTATAGAAGAATTAATGTTACTCTTGCAGATAGTGTTAGAACAAAATAACTTTAGTTTTGAAAACACGTTCTACACACAAACAGATGGCCTAGCTATGGGTTCACCGCTTTCCGGATTATTGGCTGACATCTATATGAACCACTTTGAAAACGAACACATATTTTCAAGTGACAATAAATACAAGCATAACATCATATTTTACAGTCGTTATGTCGATGACACGTTTGTAATTTTTAATGGCTCTAACAGACAAGCCGTGGGGTTATTGAATTATATGAATAATGTCAACTTCAAAATACAGTTCACATTGGAGATTGAAAATAATCAACAACTTAACTTTCTAGACTTAACCATTTTAAAAACGACAGATAAGTTCCAATATAAAATATACCGGAAACCGACCACTACAGATGTTACTATACACGCACTATCGCACCACCCTTACTCGCAGAAAATGGCAGCATTCCACTGCTTCACACACAGACTTCTTACAGTCCCACTTTCTAAGATAGAATACCATAAAGAAATAAATATCATAAAACACATAGCTGTAGCAAACGGCTATAAGAGTTCCGTAATAGACAAATTGATAAAAAGCCATAGTAAAAGAATAAATAGAATGAACCCAATTAATGAAACAACCAGAGACAACAAATACGTTTCCTCAGAATACATCAGCCTCTTACCTAATGTGTTGAACAACATTCTCAAGAAATGCAACATCACCCTTGCATTCCGCACAACGAATAACATATTTTCATCTCTTAAACGTAGAACGGACACCCCCATCGAACATAAATCCGGCGTTTATAAAATAAAATGCCCTGAGTGTAACATGTATTACATAGGACAGACCGGGAGAAATTTCATAGACCGGTACAAAGAACACCTACCCTGCAACAAATCCAACATCACTAAGTCGAACTACGCGCGTCACCTTGTTGAATACGAACATGATCCAGGTGATTTTAAATCCAGCGTAGAAGCGATACACGTTTGCAAAAAAGGAAGATTAATGAATGCGAATGAAGAATTTGAAATATACAGAGCCTTCAAAAACGATCCGGATAATATCTTAAATGATCATCTTTCATTCCAATCGCATCGGTTGTATGACACGGCTTTAAATTATTTAAAGAAAGCGCCTAACAGAGGCCGTTATCAGCTTGACAGTTAACCCTTGCCGGCAGTACGTAGATAGACATGACCGAGTGCACTACGGTGGCAGACACGTTGAGGTTTTTATGTGTGTTTGTGTATGTGTTGTGTGTTTTTTTTAATGTGTGACGTGCTCATATGAGTGAAATTAGTATCTGATGATGAGGTCAAGACCCCGAAACTAGTCATAATCTTCGCAACTGAAGTCACAAGCCGGACCTAAAAGGTAAATAATATATTATATTACTTTTAGGGTTCGCCGAAGACTATCAAATGATAATTATGAATGTTAAACAAGAGTTGTTTCTCCTTCGCTCTTCTACCAATAAAGATGTTATAGTAGCAATCGCTGGAACTACAGATGCTACTCTCGATTGGAAGTTAGTTTTAAATAAAATAACTTGGAGAGTTTCTCATGTTCGTCTAGCTGATGAACGAAGACTATCACTTCTCAAACAATTAGAGTCGGATAGAGATATTGTTGTTCCTTTTATAAATTGGGAAATTTATGAATTTCCCGTTCTACCGAAGACAAAAAGACAAACGTGGAATATAAAAACTTCATCATCGCTAGAGAAACCAAGATACGTAATTTTCGCGTTGCAAACAGACAAAAGAAATATAATAACCGCTAATGCTGGAACATTTGATCATTGTATACTAACCAATATAAAGTTATATTTAAACTCTCAGTTTTTTCCATACGATAATTTAAACATCTCATTTACAAACGATAAATACGCCGAACTGTATGAAATGTATGCGAGGTTTCAATCCTCCTATTATAACAGATCTGGTGCACCTTTAATATCTCCTAAAACTTTCAAAGACAGTTTTCCAATTGTTGTTATAGATTGTTCAAAACAAAACGAATCAGTAAAGTCTTCAACCGTAGACATACGATTAGAATTTGAAGTAGAATCAAATATTCCAGAAAATACATCGGCATACTGCTTAATACTTCATGATACGATTGTTACATATACACCTTTAACAGGTGTGGTGAGAAGAGTAATGTAAAGATTAAGGATATAGTGGGGGGAACCCTTCCATCCCACTCCTACACAGTATAAAAGAACAGGCAGACGGGTATCATTCACGTTTAGTTATCTGATTTGTATGATACAACATTAGTATAACATAAAAATTACTTCACCTCAAAGTAGTAGTAGCAAAGTGAGCAAGTTGGTGACAGAAAATGAAGAGACATCTGAAGGTCTGGTTTCATCTACTAGTAATGGAGACATTAATGAAGAAATAAATGAGAGCGTTTCAAACTTTTTTAAAGCTTTCAAACATGAATCAGCAAAACCGTCCAGGAAAAATGAAGGCGAACCACTCGATTTAGTATCAGGTGTTTATCTTAGGATATTGTATCCACTAACCAAATGTAAGGCAAAAAATATTACAGTTGGAATTTTTGATGCGTTGAAATATCAAGCAGGTGTATTGATAAATCACTATGGGAAACATATTCTGTTTACTATGGATACATGGTTTCATTTTATTTCAAACATTAACGAATTCGAAAAACACTTGACTGAAAAAATTAGTGGAAAGAAGACCAGGATTAGAATTAAAGATTCTGACATTGAAGTAGACAACTTAAAGATTTATGGAAAGCAATACATCATATTGAGGGATTTTTCTCAACACGATGAAAAGGTTCTACTTACCAATGATGAGTTTTGTGTATTAAACGGAGTATCTCAAGCAGTGAATCGTTACTTGTATTAGCTCTCGTTAAATGAAGCGTTTATACGACAGTATCTAATCGACTCTATTCATAACAACCCGCTGCGAGAACCGGTATACGACTCAATCGATTCTTTAATTTTAAATAGACTTCCACACGAAGTTTCTTTCAACAGATATGTTAAACAGCCGACAGAAATTTTAGGTGACTTAACATGTACACCATCTGAAGATATTTTATAATTTGTCTAATTTACACGTGTTTTAGGTCTACTGGGGAAGGTGAGCACGTAAAACTTTCACCAACGCGCTTGGAACTGTACAGCCTGGTTATAAAGTCTACTGTAGTGTGGAAAACAGTTCATTACTTATCAACTTTGATGGAGCGGGTGATTCGGTTTAAAGAAACAACTGAGGTATTTATCATACCTGATGAGGGCGATGAAAGGAGAATGGATAGAACACATTCCGATTACCTTCACTTTCAAAGACGAATTAAAAATGTCGAAAAATTACTAAACCCAATTATAGAAAAAAATTGCTGCAATTTAAAAATAATGGTATTGAGTCACAGTCTATACATAGCTATAGTAAACAAGAATGCGTAGTAGAATTTCAAGCATTTAGAAGTAATTGCAACGAGTTTATAATAAAAGAATTTATCATCTACGATTTATCGAATGAAACAATGTACTACTTTCTATTCAAGCCACCATATTCTTTTGAACGTCTGAATGAGAAATTTGCAAAAACGAACAATTGGTTCACTACATGCTTTCATTACATTAAATGGTGTGAATGTTTTATTAGATACAATGAACTATATAATATAATCAAACAATATACAAATCACTACGATGTTATACATATTTCAGGTACAGAGAAAGCAAAATGGCTTAAAAGCTACACTAAAGCGAACGTTTTAAACTGTCCTTGCAAAAAGTTAAAATATCATAATACGACTACAATGTGTATCGGAGTAAAATATATACGACATAAAAGTGGAAACTGTGCAATACGTAATGCGGTAACACTTGCTAACATTTTAAAGAAGAAGGGGTAAAAATGGTGGGGGAATAGGTCTATAAATAAAGCTTGGTTTGTGGAGGGATTATCATTCAAAAGTAAGCATTGAAAGATACAACATCATGACAGAATCTCAACAACAAACCTTAACTGAGAAATTAAATCTAATCTCAAAATCGAAGGGACTTGTGACGAAAAAATGCTCAGATTTAAAAATATCTAAGCATTATGCTGTTCATTCGTTTGTGAAGAAAGAAACGCAAAATGGGGATGCTATACTAGCACTATTAGGTGAGTCACCCTTCAAACATGGACATGAACTTAATTTCAATTATTTTTTCTAAAACGATTCGTCGATTTGATGATAGCTGAAGATTTGGAATCAATACCAGCTGGATAATACTATCTTGTTTCACATGGACCGTCAGCAGTTAACTCTACAGAGTTGACACTTCATACCGCTGCAAACTATAGTTATGGATAACGCATTTTTGTATCACCTCCCACCAGTTTTCATTCACCTCCCACCAGTTTTCATTTTACATATAAGACTTGTACAAATAGTACACAACATCAGTTGCCTTGCTCCTACCAGACACAAAAGACTTTGCTGATTATGGATAATGATCAAGAAACAATAATTGCTATTAAAATGTACAAAAAGCCAAATTCATCTGTGTGCGACACTTCAGAATACACTCGATATATAACAGTTGATACACGCGGTTTTGATCAGATATCTGTTACACTTGGAACTAATTCTGGTTCAGACATCAGGAGTTGTATCACTAAAGAAGTAACAAATAAAGATGAGTTGAATATAACCAGGTTTTTAAACTGCGATGATATTGCAAAATGTGATTCACTAACATTAAATAAAATCATATTTCCTAAATATGTGATGAATAATGTCCGAATAAACACTTTTGACGAAAGCCCTGAACTAATAAAACTCAAAGCACATAAGTTGAGTGAATCTGGATTCTTTTACGTAGGTCCTGAAGATAGAACATCCTGTGTTTGCTGTGGAGTGGGGTTGAAAGATTGGGAATGTACAGACGACCCCTGGATTGAACACGCAAGGTGGTATCCCAAATGTAATTATCTTCTGCTTGTAAAAGGTAAAGAGTTTGTAGAACAGGCGTGTGGTTATCCTGTAGTTTCGAAGATCAAAACTTGCGGTGTAAAAAATAAAACATTACCCACAACAGAATGTAATATTTGTTTATCCGAAGAAGTGCAGGTGGTATATTTTCCGTGTAATCATTTCATGACATGTATATCTTGTGGACTTGCTTGCATCAGATGTTGTTACTGTCGTAAAAAAATAAAATCTGTAGTTAGAGTGTTTATGAGTTAAATTTCCGATTCCTCCCCTTAAAATTTCCTCCATCGTCTTTAAAGTGGAACAGTATGCCTACAGTGGATAACTACCACTATGAAAAAGAGTCTAGTGCGCTGTAACCTGTACAGCATGGATATAAGTAAATAAGGACTTGCGTTAAACAAATGTCCGATATTTATTTCTATCCTACTGTGGTGCGGAAATCAGATTTTAAAAACTATTGAAAAACATTCTAAGTATACATCTTACAACGTATACTTAGAATTTTTTCAAATATACCCCCAAATTCCCTTGACCCAGATTCAATAGGACATACTCACAAACTAAGTACAAAAATCGTACAAAACTAAAGTACAAATTTCAACGTCAAAACCGACGTCACCACCGACGTTAACAAAGACGTCAACACCCACGTCACCACCTACGTCATAAATTACGTCTTTCTCTACGTCATCACACATACCAAAAAAACACATGTACATAAAAGCAACAAAAAAATTTGTGACGTATTGCTGCCGCCATTAAATCTACTCACGATTTCTCAAAAACTACAGAACGGATTGAAAGGAAATTTGGTATGTAGCTTCCTCTAGGGCCATAAGTGTTCACTAAAAAAGGGCTTTAAAAAATTGGAAATTTTAGGGGGATTTGGGGGGTAAAAATTACTAAATCACGATTTCTCCAAAATTACGGAACAGATTGGAATGAAGTTTGGTATGCAGCTTCCTCTAGGGCCATAGGCGCTCGCTAAGAAAAGGTTTCAAAAATTTGAAATTTTAGGAAGGGTGGGGATCAAAGTTACTAAAATCATAATTTTAGATCTTTTATTATTATGACAATAGTGCTTTTATTATTTAAGATCTATATATATAAAAGCCAAATGCCACTCAGTGACTGAACACTTAAAAAGAATGCAATTACGTTAAAAAGACTGAAAATACGAACCACCTCGGGCAACGCCGTACGGGTTAGCTAGTACAGTATAAAATGCTTAGAAATGATAGCTTTCCGATAGCTGATGCAAATGCTGCAACAAAACGTTATGTAAAAGCAAACACTCCAAATTAGGATAGTAAAAAGTGGTATTTTTTAAATACAAGGTTATCACATATAGGAAACCCTGTTGGTGATGACGACGCTGTTAATGTGCGATCAATGAAGCAGTATGCAATGCCTATATCTGGATTGGATAGTTACGATGCAAATAATCGTAAAATCGTAAATATGGCTATCGGAACTCTATAAAATCATGATGCTAATTTACAAAATGTGCACTTTATGTGTAAACGCATATCGGAAATCATCAAGAAGTTTTTAAGATATTTGCATCGAATTCATTATTTTCACATAGTAATGAAGACACATCCACAAGGTAGAACAAGTGACAATGAGCATAACTTTATAATTTGGGATGATGTATTTAAACCTCTCATTCTTTAAACAAATTTTCGATTTATAAATAATATAAAATTAATTATGAGGAATAAATATAAAGCTGTTACTAGGAATCGAGATTTTGATCAAGTATAAGGTAAACCACAACATCTGCTTTATCCGTTTTTTAAAAAACTAATCAGATTGGTATCTGATAAGTTTTTTTTAAACCCACTGGTGTGGGTACAGCTTTGAACAGAGCGATTGACAAATTTGAATTTCATTTACCAGGAGTTTATTTACGGCGGACCGGGAAAAAATCTAAAAGTGAGATTAGCACGTGCTGACTCAGGAATTAAAAAGTTGGACGAAGCTTGTAAGCTTCATGACATAGCATATTCCAAATATAGCGATTCTAAGAATAGACCGATTGCTGATAGAGCTTTAATCAAAACTAAGATAGAAAACATTTCTAAATTAAAGTATTAAGCTTTTTATTATAACAATGGTTACTATAAGGATTGAAAAGATTTAGCAAGATAAACTTCTAAAAAAAACCTAACATACTATAATACTTTTTATAAATTTATATTTTTTATAGGGCCTATCCCTTTCTTTTGAAATTACATTGCCACACGTTGCGGTGCCAAATTTATAACCATATTTTTATAATGTTAAAACCATAAATAACTGACTACCTTTGTTTAACAAAACTGTATGTTTTAGTTACTTATTTTAGTACAACATTTCTCTTGTGAGAATTTAATTTAATATGGAATTATCTTTACAAGTTTGTATTATCTCCTCTGGATGTATTTAACACAAAATTTATATTGACATATAAATTATTCCAAAAAATCTCTTTCTCTCGGGTTAAAGAATCCCTGGCTGTTAAATCTATATATATATAAATGAATTGCTGTTCGTTAGTCTCGCTAAAACTCGAGAACGGCTTTACCGATTTGGCTATTTTTGGTCTTAAAATGTTTGTAGTAGTTCATAGAAGGTTTATAAGTAAAGAAAAATTTGAAAAGTTTCTCCAAAAAGTTTCAAATTTGGAAGAAACTGAATAGCATTTATTATAGGAACTCAAAACCATCATAGCTCACATAAACAGCTGTTCATATAAAAAGCTTATGTTTGTTTACATGTATTACCATAGCAACATTACTTAGCAAATTTATAATCACATTAATACTCTTCAAAACCAACAGCTTTTTAAGGTTAGATTGAAAAACTATAAACAAACACAAATAAAAATGCTTACAGAATTATAATTCAACTCAAACATTGGTTATTAAATATCTATGTAGGCCTACTTAGAGATATGCTGCTTAAAATATTGTTTATATAAAATATATCATAACTATGAAGTTTTTAACACTTTTTAAAACATATTTTCGCTA
>JAGFPH010001253.1:224644-261922 GCA_018207615.1 Philaenus spumarius
AAAATATCACATTCGTAGCTTTATTTTGATATATACTGTATATTGTCTATTTAAATACTAAACAATATATCTATATATATAAAAATGAATTGCTGTTCGTTAGTCTCGCTAAAACTCGAGAACGGCTGGACCGATTTGGCTATTTTTGGTCTTAAAATGTTTGTAGTAGTTCATAGAAGGTTTATAAGTAAATAAAAGTTTGAAAAGTTTCCCGAAAAAGTTTCAAATTTGGAAGAAACTGAACAGCATTTATTATATGAACTCAAAACCATCATAGCTCACATAAACAGCTGTTCATATAAAAAGCTTATGTTTGTTTACATGTATTACCATAGCAACATTACTTAGCAAATTTATAATCACATTAATACTCTTCAAAACCAACAGCTTTTTAAGGTTAGATTGAAAAACTATAAACAAACACAAATAAAAATGCTTACAGAATTATAATTCAACTCAAACATTGGTTATTAAATATCTATATAGGCCTACTTAGAGATATGCTGCTTAAAATATTGTTTATATAAAATATATCATAACTATGAAGTTTTTAATACTTTTCAAAACATATTTTCGCTATCAATAATAATAATAACAAACAAATTATTTGACACCATGCATAACCATAAACATACACGAGTTTAAACATATTTTATTGAAAACTAAACAAACCATCTGAATTAAACTAAATGCCATTAAAATATCACATTCGTAGCTTTATTTTGATATATACTGTATATTGTATATTTAAATACTAAACAATATATATCTTATACTAATTAGACCTATACATTTAAAATTACAAACTCTATTTTAACCAGTTTGTTACATCCTAAATTAACGCGGATGTTACAAAGTGATTCAAATATCTTTTCTACGACCCCCAGCTAATTTAAACCCTTGCTAAGAAAGGGTTAAAAGAAATTCGAAATTTTGGGTGGTTTGGGGAGGGGGGTCAAAGTTACTCCCTATAAGAACGAATTGGAATGACATTTGGTACGTAGCTTCCTCTAAGGCCGTAGGTGCTCGCAACATTGTCAATGAAATTAAGTGAAAGTCAAACTTAGTAAAAACTATAAATTAAAACGATATATTTAAAGCTTTTTCATGTTAGATAGTAGTTTACAGGAATACAATTTTCAGTGCTTTCCTAAATAGCGTAGTTTTTTTTCATGACCACAGTAGGATACGCACAGGTATTCAACGAACACTTAAAAAGAATTACAATTACGTCAAACACTGGATCCAGGGGGAGGGCTGTGGGGGCTGCAGCCCCCCCCCCTTTGAGTTATTATATTTTTGTTAAACCGTCTAAGTGGCAGACTGCTCAATTGAGTAGTGTCAGACAACACAACTTGTATAGAATATTTCACCCACTAAATATTATCAAATCTCAATAAAACAAAAACCATTGGAAAGAAAATGGTTTAAACTTTAATTTTTGTACCTACAAATTTCTTCTAAAAAATATATTTACATATGTAATCATCGTTGTAAAATTGTAGTTGCCTAAATCAATATTGATGCCGCGCTAGAAAGCGTAAGGAAATGACTCAAACTTGTCACTTTTTAAAGGCACATAATCGTTAGACTTGTTTTGATAAGAAGATAAGGACACCACAGGATTTGTCAAGATTTTGACTTTCTACCACAATTTTCTAATCATTCGTCACTCTTATAGTTTCTTAGATATGAATTTGTCTGTAAACCCTTGCAATTGGAGTGTTTTCAAAAAAATGAGAAAGCACATTTTGCAATTGATGTATCTATTACAAAACTATATGCAGTATTCGTATAATAATTTTTATATCGATTTGAAGTGCAAGTTCTATATTTTCGTTTAATTGACCGAGCGAAGCCAGGTCTCCGTTTTAACTCGACCGTTCGGCATTTCGTCTGTGTGTCTGTTTGTCTCACGATTACGGCCAAACGCCTTGACCGATTTTGATGATTTTTGCATGAATGTTCCTTATTCCTAGGCAGAGCTATGTATGTATATGGTTTTTTCCATTTTTAATTTTTAACCAATTAAATAGAATAAAAATGGCGGCCGGACCGTTTCTCTCAGTGTAAGCTTTTTTCCAAAGCCAGTTTGTGGCTTAACCGTAAGTCGAATTTAAAAACTGACAAAATTTTGCCGGTAGCAAATTTGATTTTAAACAAAATTGTATTCTTGATGTTTTCCCGTATCTCTAACAGTAAGCTCACAAAATGGCCGTAAACTTCAAATTTGTTAAAAATCGTCCAAGTTTTTGTATTTCAACCATGTTTTTATACGTTGATTCTAAACCAATTCAAAAGTGTTCCATGGCTTTTTTGTAGATAAAGGTTCAAAGAATTCATATAAGCCTGTAAAAAAATTATTGAAGTAAAATTATCAAAGTTATTAGCTCAAGAAACAAGGATGTTCAGTAACGAAAGGAAAAAGTTCAAATTTAGGCCTACATAAAAAGTAGTAAAAATTATTGTAATTTTTTCATAAATGTTAAAACGTTTCGTAATTTAGTTATAAATAGAATTGTATAAAAATATTTATCAATTTCAGATTTCTTATTTTGAAAACACCTACTGCAAGACTGCAAACAAAACTAAGCTTGTTTTGAATAGTAATTTAATAATATATATTTTGCCCAAAAATTACATATAATAATAAGAAAGTGTAGAGGATAAGAAAGTGTAGATAGTAAATCAAAGAATTAAACTGTATACTTGTAAATTATCATTGTAAATTTCATAAAAGTATTTTGTCTTAGCTTTACTTGAATTACAAAATGATATGAAACACAAATGAAACCGCTCGGCGATAAAGGACATACAAAAAATTACCGTTGGACACCGTGGGAAGTGTTGGTAAATGGGTTGAGATCACTATCACGACGTTGTAACATCGTTTCTTTTCATTATTTCTAATATTGGAATATGATAAGGAAGTAATTGAACTGTAAATACATTGTTAAGTTTTAGTTATTTAAGTATGTAAAATGTAAATATTTAATTCTATGTTGTCCCTGTATAACTTTATATTTTTAGCTATCTTACGCATTATTAACCTATATAAAACATAATGCCTCTAAAAGAAAATCTTTAGCAGTTAAAGCTCAAGAAAATAAAATAAATGAGAACTAAAAATTCCGGAATCGCGGGAATTGCAAAATAATGTTTCACTAGCTAAACCTTGTGCTTACTTCCTTACTGGCACACTATTTTTAAACTGAGCTTAAAACCACATTTGTTATTTGCGATATTTTTAGCTATCTTACGCATTATTAACCTATATAGAACACAATGCCTCTAAAAGAAAATCTTTAGCAGTGAAAGCTCAAGAAAAGAAAAAAACAAGAACTAGAAATCCCGGAATCGCGGGAATTGCAAAATGTTTCACTGGCTAATCCTTGTGCTTTCTTCCTTACTGGCACACTATTTTTAACCTGAGCTTAAAACCACATTTGTTATTTCAACGAGCGAGGTCAACTGTTCACAGGAATACTAGTATAAGGAAAACCTGGTTTAGTGTTCCGAACTATTCGGGTATTTGGTACTTCTGTGAAATATGTACATTTTCAACGCCCTAGGAGCGTTAGCCGTTATTTTTTCCTGCCTGGCTGGAACTATATGGGTACTATACGTTTGTGAGAATTTTGATTAGCTGTTGCAATTTAGTGAAATAAGTTTTTAGAATAAATCTATTTAAAATTTTCAAGTATACAGTTCAATTCTATGGTTTATTCTCTACAATTTGTTATAATAAAACTTTATTTTTGGGTAAAGCAAGTAATCCTTAATTATTCCTATTCAAAATGGGTGATCGTTAAATAGTCTAAAAAGACGTTTTCAAGCACTGCATTCCAAAAAAATTCTTCCCCCCCCCCCCCGGATAGGAGACAGCCCCCTCCTTGAAAACCGGCTGGATCCGCCCATGCGTCAAAAAGGCTGAAAATACCAACAACCACGGGCAACGTACGGGTCAGCTAGTAGACAATATTTTAAAGGCTATACTTAAAATTATATTATAAACTGAATTATTTAAATTGAATATCTATTACTATGTTCCAAAGTTCAAATGTTCAGAAAAACTATGTCCAATTGGTTTAATTTGAATTTATATACAAGTCTATTCACTTTTACTGATTCAAAACTATTTATAACCCTGGGTATAGATATCAGAATTGGTTTGATATTACCTTAATGTTGGTGACTGTCTTTTAGTAATTTTACAACTGTTCGTTGGTTGTATCGTTTAAAAATAACATTACTCTGGAAAGTATTGCTTATACTACTGCAAAGTAAGTACAATATGTTCACTATTCTTTTATATGTTTTATGTAATGTGATTAAAACTGGCAAATACGTCTGTACTTGGTGAATACTAAATTAGAAGCGCTAAAAGGGACGCCCAAAAAAATCAGATATGCGCTCTAACAATACCTCACGGTAATTGCTATACTCGTGTTGAATATCCTATTTACAACAGGCATACTTGTCGACTCACTTACACATTGTTTTTCCAAAATATGTTTCACTGTTGTTTAATTGTAGATTTTACGTATTTTTTATTGTTTATTAATATATCCAACTTCGAATTACTTATAACTGTTTCTTTTTAATTTGAAAATGTCCATTTTAATATCTTATATACACAATGTACTTTCGCCGAGTATAAACAACCCGCCGCTTTTTATCGTCAACTATTTAACTGATTTAATCTTTCGTAGCTAGTTTCTTTTACCATTATAATCAATACTTCGTTTTTGGTTATGTTACAACTTTCTTTTACTTTTACAACACCAAATACATATTTAAATTATATAAAATCAATTCAATTATATAATTTCAAATCAATTCTTAATATTATTTACACAAAACATAATTGAATTTACATCGTAAGAACAATGAAAACGTTCCTATCACTTAACTTTAGGCTTGTGAATAAGTTTTGGTTGTATTATTTATTTATTTTAAAAAGAAAAGGTAAGTTTAGTTTATTTAGCTTTAACTGGTGCGTTTATTGTTATTTAATTATTATTTTAAAATCCCGAAAAACTGCTTAAATTTTCATTTATATGAATTCTTATGTAAAATACGAATTTTGAGGTTATATTTACTTTCTAGGCTATTTCTTTGAATCTCATATGTCATTGTTCTTTTAAATCTCAGCAAGGACTATTTACCTTTGAATTACTAGGCCTACTATATCTACCCTTCAATTGTATCAAAATGTTACAATACAAATAAAGAACTAAAATATTTATAAGCCTAGACTTCCTTTTGAAATGTTTGTAAATTTCAGTATTCCTCCCTCCAACTTGAGAACATACCCCACCATGTAGAATGATATATATAATACATAGAGCGTGCACAGTTTTAGTAATTTACATGACGGTTTAAATACCAAGAGAACATACAATTAAGCTGGATCTACAAAATTAACCAGTGGAACAAATTATTCCAATCACTTAATCCATATTGACAACTTACAATTTTCACCTCACAAATAAAGAAATAGAAAATGAAAGACAAACAACAAAACAAAATACTAAACAAAACAGATTCAACGATACAAATTACTAAATCCCAAAAATTTATATTAATTACTTTGCGGTACTCTAAAGGTAAGAAATGTTTAATTGTGAGTAAAACAAAGTACTTACAATCCTCATAACTGAAATATGAAAAAAAAATTTAACTAAAAAACTAATTCACCTAAGATATGCCAACAACAATTTAACTAATTTGTATTTCGTAATGTTCACAAATTAATACGAAATACATAGAGGAAAACGTTTTAGATTGGAACCCATTCTTTTTAACTTTAGAAGACAACCTATTTAAGTCAAAATGCTGTATTCATAACAGTAAACATAAATTTAGTTAAATAAAGTAAAATAAATGTACCTTTTGAGTTCACTCCTGCTAAAACTGTACTGTTTAAACTTTAGGCCTACTCTACTACACACTGGGCGAGACTAACTTCTCCAAAACCAGTTCTAATACAAGTTGGCCACATTTAGACAGGAACCAAGACTATTGGAATCCGGTCTTGGTAAGCAGTTTTGTACTGTAGTCTACAATTCGGTAATCAAGCTCTTTACAACACGCAGAGTTTATAATGGTATCGGCATAATCAAAACTTAAGCTAAGATGGAAAAACCTAACCTACAAATAAGAACTAAACTATTTATAAGCTTATACACCTTATAAAATATTTGAGTATTTTTCCCTACGACTAACCATTTTCATATTGATATATTGTAACACTTAGACTCAGCAAACTATACAGTGTGTTCCAATAATGCTAAATTTGAGAGATAAACTAAAGTAATTGTGTAAAATGTTCATGATTAACATAAAAATAAAAGACAAGATCGTTAATCCAATAGTGGCGTGACTCTAACCTAAAATTATACAAATATGCATCAATCAAGAGAACACCACAAAATAGATACAGAAAATGTATTAAAACAAGTGCAACGAAATAATTAATCAATAATGATATCTTACAAGAATCGAGTTTAGTTTCTTTGACTATGATGACAGTAAGATAAATACAGTACTATCCTCATAACTCAAATATGCAAAATAAAATAAAATTGAACATATAACCCTACTGCATTTATAAAGTGACGAACAAAATACAAATATACGAGATATTTTTTGTCACAGTATGTTATTCATTACAGGCAGTAAAACTATGTGTTTTACAATACTATGTGTTTTATGTCCTTTGACAATTAAAAGGATTGTATTGCTTGTTATTTATATTACAGAATTTTCTGTAAACTGTTGAAAGTATATCAACAGTAGATACTGACCTTATTTTAAACTATCAGTCAATTGCTGTTTACTTATTTATATTGCTAAATACCCATACATAAAAAAAAAACAATTTGAAATATGATTTATGATTTTATTTTGCTTCGTGTTTTTTCACCAACTTAATAAAATAAATACAAAAACCATCTTTTAATTTTGAATATTTAATTACAATTTGGTTTTGATACTAAGAAAAATAATACGAAAACTTTTGTACCACTTTCAAAACCAAAGCCGAATTTTGATCATGAATCATTTATAACTAGATATTCAATTTTAACAACAATAGGTGTTATATTAGAGTTTGAAAACAAAAACTAATAAAACTTTAGTCCACAAATCATAATGTAAGTTCAAGTAAATAATCTAAATAATTTTTTTACAGTACTTCTGTGACTCTATCAAATTAATAACAATTAATCAGCTATATTGTATTTCATTTATTTACAATTAATTATAATACTATATTTATCTATTTTATTATATTCAATTATAGTTATCAAAAATATCTGCTTCAATTTATTGTTTCATTAACAATTTTTAAAGTAACGTAGAACAAAAGTATAATTCAGAGAACGTTCAAAGAAGAACAAGATAACATGCACCATGTGCAAGATTAAATCATAACTTATCAGATTTGTAACTGCAAACTATAGTGATTCTTAATTTTACAAATACAAATTTTTCAACGAGCGGGGAATGCTAGACATGAGATGTTAACGATTAATGAACAACAAGATGCATGCTTGTCTCGCTGAAATATAAATGTTCCAGAGGACAGCTTTCATTTTCGCAATCTACCACAACTTAAAAGAAATGAGTTTCCACATTTTTTAGATCAACCTTAAGGAAAAATTGTACTCATTAAATGGTAAAAACTTGTTACTTCTTTATTTGTTTGTAAAATGATAGTAAAATTTTAGGACATTTAATTAATGATGTGAGAAACTCCGATAGCTGTCATTAAATTTACTACTTTTACTGATTTTCCAAATAATTTTATTTACTACACTTGTTTGCCGATTTATATTATAATTTTCTCTTTAGTTAATTGTAATACTTCCCGTATTGTATGTTCTACATCTGTTGTTTTGGTACAAAGGTTTGTTCGTTTATAAAGGACAACAGACAGACAGAGATCATGTAGCAAAATGTTAAAGAAAAATATAGGCCTAATAAGAAAAAAATATGTTTGATTAATTTGTTTTTCAATTACTTGTAATCAATTTCAATTTACTTTGTTTTTCAATTTGTTTTTACTTCATAGTAACAGAGTAACCAATTGTCTTAGGTATAAAATGTTATCTTTCTATTCTCTATTCAATCAAGGCAAAACATACTCTAAAATTAAATAAAAAATGATGCTACGTCGTACTGTGAAGATGAAGGGGTAGAGTCGGACTCGAACTGATTGCGATTCTGGATACGATTTTGGATTCACTCGGGTCCGCAATGTGCATATTATGTGAAGAAACCTGTGCAGAGTATAAAGATGGTCCGTTTTCAAATTTGCCAACTAACGAAGACACGAAGACGAGAGTATCACCGTCTTAATTTGTGTAAAAAAGTTATTCATACGATTATTCATAATATTATTCATACGATAATCTTGAACTCTAACTCGAGATGTAACCATAATTATTTCACACAGTAAAATAAGCATGGATGATTCATTTCTTACGATCCTCCATTTATGTATTTCTATGTGCATAAATACAATGAATGCAATGAACCAAACACAAAATAACATAATATGCTATTAAAAGTATGATTGTAATACAACATATTCAAATAGTTCCTAAACAAGATTCCAGTAAACTGCATAAAAACATATTTTTCTACTTAAACGTTTTTTTGCTGTATAGGATAGTTTATTAGGATAGTCGATTATTAGGAACGTTTATTAGGATAGTCGATTGGGTTTTTGGAGATAACAAGTATCCAATCTACATTAATTAAGAAATGGTATCAAAGTTATTCACAGACCCACAACCAGGATTGCCAACCGTTAAGGTAAATTGCTTAACTAAACTAAATTCAGTAACTTTGGATAGTAGTACTGAATACGTAAACTTGTGTCTAAAGGTAATTGTTTTATTTAATGTAATAGAACCTAAGTGGACATTTTTGTAGATTAAAGAATGACTAGAGCACAATGTACTTATTAATGTTCTAAATGTTATCTTTCAATACTTTTGTCAATACAGAACATATCATTTATTTTGCATTGCACTTTAAAGGTACACAAAAACCAAATTGCAGTAATTGGGTAGTGGAACACATGTATTTTATAAAGGAAATATAGGATATCACTCAAGAAGTATAATATTGTTTCTATAAAGAAAATATTAGTCTATATTTGAATCACGTCTGGCGAAATGTACCTGATAAAAACGAAAAAGGACGTAAAAATAATATCTTTAAATATTTCTTTTTTGTTTCTTTTAATACATACATTTTTAATTTTAAAATATTCGGTTTAAAAAATTATGCATGAGAAATTTTATCGGAAGAACATATTTGCTTGTGAGTTTCATTTTTTGCACCTAGACAATCTGTGAATTATATTCCACAGCGTATGCTGTAGAAATTATGGCCATAATCTCTAAATCTGCTCCCTATACTCACTCAATCTTTTATAGTATTAGAATACTTAAATTTTCACACCAAAAAGAAGTTATTTTAATTTCAGATATGTTTTCGCAATAATAATTTACGTAGGAAGAATAACTATAAACTAAACTATATAATATTAATTATTTTATAAAAAAAGATTTTTTTTAATTGGATACAAATTTACGTCTCGTAATCTGGTTGGATAGTTTAAAAAGGCAAAATTACGTATTTATGATCGTTTTATTCTTGTACTTATATTAAAATGTACAGTATTTTGTCACAAATTATATTTCTTAACTCAAAATTATTGATATTTTAAATGTGACTTAATACTGACATTTGTGTCAAGTGCTTTTAAGAGTTGTGTAAGATTTATGACGAGCTTTAAAGGCGGAAAGAGTCTAAGGACGACAATGAAACAAAGCAACGGAAATAATTAGTGTTTTCGTCTGTGTGCAAAGTTAGCTTTTGTGTAAGTGAAATGATAAAAGCAGTCTGGAATAGAAACTGTCTTCTTAGTAATAATTATAGCTAAAGGAAACAAATGTTTTGAAATTATACCGTTAAAACAAACGTAAGTTCTAACATAAATGCATTAAGCTCTACAAAACATTACAAGCTATTTAGATATTACACTTTACGTTTACACGTGTTCTTGAACCGATACGTACAAGTATAATAATACGATAAAATTGTACTTGACAAATTCGAGTATTTTGATTCCTTTGTGTTGCTTAAAATGTTCTTTAACGTTAAACATAACCGTTATTTTAAGTATAATTTATAATTCATTAAATAATATGTTTGTAGTTGGCATTAAACTTTATTTAATGTTCACTAATTTCATTTAAGTTTATTAAACGCGAAATGAGGTTAGATTTATATGTTGTATTATTTAAGTTATCAATATTTCCCCGGTTCTGTACTTTATATCCAAGTTGTGGTAGTGGTTCACAATTTATTTTGATTTGTTTAATATACAGTCTTTACATTTATTTATTTGTAGTATATTTAAAATAATACTTTACATACAAATTAAATAATACATTAAAATATACAATAATTAAACTCTATCTATATTATTATATGCTTATTGGTTGTTATTTATTTTTCTGATTTATATTTGTGTATCTGAATTTTTACGTAATCCTGGTAACTTATAAAATGTAATGGATATAATTAAGATTAAACATGATTCATTAAGTATGTTCAAATACTTCAATTAACTTTCTAAAATACAATAAACTTATTACGAAATCAAAAACGAACAAGTGATCTTTGCATCCACAATTTTATAATTTTTAGAATTGGTGCACCAAATTTGATCAGTTTTAAGAATGAAAAATTAAGATTTTTCTTATCTTATACTTTATGCCAGCTAGAATAATGAAGACCAGCGAAGGAGTAAAATCGATATCTAGTAACTAGACTTGAACTATCGCAACCTGTTTTGAAGGATCCAAATGTAGCAGTAGAACAAAATCAGATTATTTCAAGAAGAAGAATAACTCAAAGTATCGATAAACGTTCATTATAATACAGTATATTTATAGCTTCTATGGAAATTGTAATATAATCGAAAGTGATCAGAGATAATGATTTATTCCATTATTTTAATGCTTCCATTATTATTATTTATTTTAATTCACTTTCTTTTAGTTACAATTCTACAGTTAGCTCGATGGTCAATTAATTTAAGTGTTAATTATATTTTACCTTCAACAATAGAACATAAATTCCGTGAGGAGTACCAGTTTGTACTCTTTTAACTTTGCTCATGCCTAAACTGAATTAGTTGCCGCTGCAACTAATCATCATTTATCATTTATGTTCCTTTTATGTTGCTGTCCTGATATGATGTAGAAAAAAAACTGTTAGTTTTTTCGTGATATTTAGTAAATGAATGTGATTCAGACCTTTGTAATTTAAACTTGTTGAATTACACCAGCGTGTTTTATTAAGTTTGTTAATTTCTTTAAAAATTAGAGTTGTTTTGTGCATAAACGTTTATAAGTAAAACAACTACATCTTAAATAATGATTATTAAAAACATTTTTAGCTATTCCAACATCACCATTTATGATTTCTTTAATATCCCATGGAAAAGCTAAATACAATGTAAAGACCATAGTTAACCACAATGTAGCTCAATGGTAAATTTAAATAAATTCAGTAAATGCCTAAACTGAATAGCAGCAACTGCTTTACATTTAGGCTATGATTTCTACCTTATACATTATTGGCCTGCTTTGATATAGAAACAAAATGTGTACCATTTTTAGTAAATATTAATATTTAGTAAATTTGTTTCAGTCCCAGGATTTTTCATTTAAAAGTTGTTAAATTTCACCAGCGTATTTTATTAGAGTGAAATAATATAGATGAAATTAAGTTTTAATGATTACTACAAGTTTTTAAAAGATGTGAACTATTTCGTGTCGTTTTGTGCATATTTTCATGTTTTCGAGTTTAACCAGTTATAGATTCATTACGGCTCAGTTGGTAAACTAATTGTTTTACTGAGCCCACATTTGTAATCCTACATCAGATATTATCATTACAGATGTTATTGGTTTAGTTTTGAAAAGTATTACTATAAATGGTTAACCAAGTTAGTTTTGTTTACAAAAATTTATATTCGTCTGCTCTTGAGCTGTACATTATGAGTACAGATTAAACACGGGATGCAAAGTCCAATTTTAATCATATGTTCTAATAAATTCAGATAAACGTTAACCTATGATGTGCGGACTTTGTCGATGGTATAGCGAAAAAGAGGTCAAACTATATCTTGTTCTTTGTTTGAGACTTTTCAAGAAATCATACGGAAAATATGCAAATTTTTCTTCTTAAAATTTCCTTCTCACAAGTTATGTGTAAAAATGAAAGTTTTTTTAAAAATCACCTACCAATTTTTAATCCACTTACTATTCGTTCTTTTTTAATTTATGTACATTTTGTGAAATATTTTCTTTGAAACATTAAAATATTTGTCTCAAGGAAATTATAACAAATGATGTTTGTAGAAGGCGTGGTTTTTTATATTTATTTTACCTTTTTAATGAGACTACATTATTATTTACATTTTAACTTATATTTCAAAACCATTAAAATAGATTGTTATTATTTTCTCAAATTTTCTGTAAATAAACTAATGTGTGTGTGTGTGTGTGTGTGTGTTTTTTTTTTAACTAAAAACATGCACGGTTAAAATGTAGGATGTATCGTAAAGTCTTGATACGTTACAATATATAAAAGTTTGGTTTTTCGATGCAATAATAGTAGTGCTTATCATTTCAACTCACTTGATGTCTCAACACTTCGTCTAATAAATAAATGTACCTGTAGATTTAATAAGTGAATAGACACTTGGGAAATAATGTAATATATAGCAAATCTATTCTTTTCTACAAATTGTATACCTCAAAAATCTAATGAGAGTGTATTTATAATTATTTTATTCCCGGTTTAGTAATTGTCCGAAAACATCATTGCATTTTCATTTAAAATATAATGTGCTCTAAGATAACCATGTTCAGTAAAAAGTTAATATTAAATTTCTAGACTTTCAATACTTCAGGTTTTTACTGTTACTGTCCCACTGTGACAGAAACTATTATACAGTTTTCGATAAACTTTAAAGTATGTCGGCCATTGAGGTAATTTACATAAATGTCAACAAACCACGTTATTTAATTCACACTTAATTGTTTCCATTTTTATTAAAATTCCATAATTACTGATAGTTTGTATTTAGCTTTAATGTGTAATTACAATTTTCCAAACCGGTGTAATCATGTAATACAATTATTATTAAAATATATACCTTTTGAATAGAAAATTAGAAAACGTACTCTCTGAAAAACTATGAGACTAATCTAAATTCAGTGAAATTAGCATAACGGCAAACAAATTATGTTAAAAGCAGTATTTGAACAGTAATTGTGTCTATAAATACGTTATAACTGTACATACTTAATAACATGATCATACATTTTTTAAGTCTTCTTTGTACTTGAAATAGTATTACATAATGTAATAAAACATTAATTTACCTATTTTCAAATTAACTTTACCCACAGAAGATGTACATCTGGTGTAAGATATTCTGAAAAGGTAGAAGAAGGAGAATTATTAATTATGTTGGTTACAACATGATGTTTAACACATCACACTTCGAAAAATTATCTCCCAGTTTGATTTACCAATAGTTGTTTGATGACCACAATATCCGCCATATTTAATTGGTCACATTAAAATCTACTGATCGAATCCACTAAAGAAACAATATCCTACTTCGTAATTTCGTATCTAATACTAAATTTAAATTTAAATACATGTCGCCTGGTTTAACGCTGAACTTTCAAGCCGTAATGATTTCCCTCTGCAAAATATTTTCTTTTCTTAATTACATTACATTTCTCGAGTTTCCTTTAAGCTCAATTTATTAAATATAATCCTGGTTTTAACCATGCAACAGCATCCGCTGTAATAAGTTTCTTACAACACTAAACAATCAAGAAAGTTAAATCCCTTTCTAAAGAAGAATTTACATTAATGGTCGCATTTAGAAAGCAAATTTACTACTTCCGTAATAAAGCTTAAATGCATTGCTATTAAAAATAATGTATTTATGTGATCATCCTAAACTCAATGTACGTTTAAAAATATAATTAGTGTGTTAATTAAACATATTCAATATTCGAATGACTGTGGATGTGTAAAGGCGTTACATTCTTAGACTAATCGCACAAAGGATGCGTATTTTCACCGTAATTATACTATAAAGTCGTATATATTAAACGCGAGCACCGATTGCATCCTGGACCGGCGCGCATTTCGTATTAACATCTGTGTTTGTTCATTGTCTTGGATAATTATTTAATAAAAACATATAAAGGTTTAGAGGTATTTTAAATTTTGAGAGTTATTTTGCTTTGAAACAGGGTAAAACCCAAGTTTTCTCTTTCTTATCTTATCTACTGTTTATAATGATCGGCAACCAATTGACTTCTAAACTTGGACTCTTCAGTTGCTGTGCACCCTTAGATTTCTCATCAATTTACGCTATTTTATTATTACTTTTTCTTACTGATAATCAATTAGTGGCATTTGTAATTCCAGTACATATTTTGATTCTAAGAAATATTTTTTTTGTAAAAATATTATTCGAAATAAATTCTTACAAAACAGTGTTTATTTTTCAATCGAATTTCAAACAGGGGCACTTTGACTCACTGCAAGTACCAAATAAATCATGACCTCTAAAGCAGGTAGCAAAACGCGTGATTATTTCATAAATTCTGTGTTCTCTTTCCCATTTTATTCTCTCGCCGATCTTTAAAAATGTATGACAATACATTTAAAACAATTTAATAATTTATAAATATTAGCCTAATTAAACATTAAAATTAAATACAATTGTATTCCCTACTAGCAGTTTGACCGCGGACCTGTGTTGAGCGAATTTATAAAATTAAGTTTAAATGTTTTATTGTTTCAACCAACTATTTGGAAAATTGGTGTTCACGAAGGCGCTGAATATCTGCCAGAAAATACGAAATATGTTAGTAGAATTTGTTTGCCCCTCAGCCTCCAACCCCGACTAATGCACTACTTCGTTCCACATGCGGCTTTGGATTATGGACTTCTTCGCTTCGCTCGCTTGGCAAATTTCCATGTCATTGGATCAGAAACTGCCCCCAAATTAATTTGAACCAGGTACTTTTATGATAATCTACGTTCTCATCGATTTTGGGGGAATCAGACTGGTTTTTATTCATTTTGTTTAGGTAGTGTAATGACAAAATGTGCTGAATAATCTTCCATTTTTATGGTTTTAGATGAGATCCCAAAAATGTTTCATTCTACCACGAAAAATCTCAAAACAATTTTACTACAGGTCAAAAAACCTGCTTCCTATTGTTTGATTTTTTTGCTAACGAAATCGTCCGAGCGAAAACAAAGTATGTACCAAGTTTGGACAAAATCGGACATAAAATGAGACCGTTGGAGTGCGAACACATATATGCATATATTGTTATTTTGATTTGTAATATTTTTTCTGCTTACACACCTCCCCAGCAAGGGCTAATTTAACTAAATTACAAGTGAAAAAGCCTCGCGAATAAAGACGTAGGGTAATGTATTTGTCAAACATTCAGAAGAAGCTTAACATTAAGCATATGATATTGTTTGTACTTAGTAAACTACAGTATATTAAAGAGAACTGATATACATATAGTACTTTTCATTCTTATACGTTTAAGTTGATTTTCTTTCCTACAAAGCCTAACTTTCAACTATACGAAATGGGTAAAATGTCAATTAATAGCTATGATTTTACCTTGCCTAAAACATAAGCTTTATATTGGCCTTTCCTTTAGTTATAAACCCGTTTTTGTACACAGATAAAAGAATGAATATAGAACTGCTTTTTTTGAATTTTTTTACATGAAAAATTTATAACACACAATAAAGCAATTAAGTAGATTCCAAAGCCCCAATCACCCAATGGCTGGATGGACAAAGGGATTTAGGGGATGTTTGGATGCTACGGGCTGCATGTCATACTTTTGTATGACAGTTTGTTAATAAATAAACTAATTCTGAGAGAGATTTTAGTAATAATTCGGTATTCAGGTTTACTAAATGCATTGTACTATTTTAAGTTTTAATATTAAAATAATTGTATATACATTCACTATGAATTGTGTACTTATTTCTATTCAAACACATCCATCAGCAAATTCTTACTTGTATAATAAATAATATTTTGTGTGCCTGACAGCATTTGCTGAATATAAAAAACATTATTTAAATATATATTTTTTACATTTGAGTAGCAAAATGAAAGCAAACACTATTTTAAAATATTCAGAAACATTTCTTAGGAAAAGTACATACATTTTAAATCTTTTTATTTCAAAATGTAACTTACAACAAAGAAAATGTGACTTTGTGATATTGTGTTGCATATCAACTTTCATATGCAGAATGATCGTTATTAATTATTCTACTGTAGGCCTTATTATAGTAGTATAGTTTCTTTGAAAGTACACTTACAGTTTAATTAAGTATCCTAAACGAAACATTTTCAAAGAAGCACATTGCACATGCGCAAACAAGTGCAATTTTAACACGCGCATTCACGAATTCTTCAAGTGTTTTTCGTAAGTAGGTTGTAAATAATTCTCAGATAAACACTGACAAAATGCTTGTTTTAACATAAACATTTACGAGAATTTCTTAGTTGGAAATTAAAGGCTTCAAGAGTCCAAGTTTTATTTAATAACTTATTAAGTCATAAGTTTGTATTATAGATACAAAATAATGTATTTGGGTGTACGATTTTAAGTTAACTTCTTTTAGCCAATTTTAATTTTCGTTTTAATATCCAAATGTTTAAATAGTTAATAAAAGAAATTTCAAGAGCTTGGGTTATCAAAGATACCTTTGTAAGTATATGTTATTACTATTTTGTTATAAAAAACATTTGCAACAATTCAGTTGCATGATATGTAGGTTACCAGAAATATCGAGGGACAGGTAATGTTATTCTACTTTACGTACTAAACCCCAGTATATTGTTAAATACAAAAAGATTTACATCTTCGTTGTGTTACTATGTCGGTTCAATAAATGTCTACTCTAAAGGATATAATCGCAAAGTAAAAATTCAAAGCCTCATCGCGTATTTTCAGTGAAACTTGTCGCTTCCATTTTGTAACACCGTAACAAATAAATTTAATATGGTTTACCAAACTCTTACTGCATGCGGACAAACTAAATCATGGTTTGTAAAATACACATTTTACTTCCTGAAAGTGTGTTAAATTATCAAATTATTTAGTAAATTGTAAAATCTTTTAAATTCTTCAATAAAAACAATTTTTCTAAAAAACATTTTCAAATTTTGTAAATTTATTTTAATGTTTAAAAATTATTTAACATTGTATATACAATTGTTACCTTGTACGGAAACATTTCATGACACTTTCTGAACAAAACGATGCTGCCGTAACAAATAAAAGAATAACACTGCAAGTATGCAGGCAGCTTTTTATAATCACAAGCTTGTATATTAAAACTGACAGTGCAATTATTGTAGCTCGTTTATCACTAAAGATGGCAAGATTGTCGCTAAAACGCGTTTGAGTTAAGTTAATAGACGTATAAATGTGAGATTCTGTGTTCAAATTTTATTTTATCAAGAAAATATTTTTACTTTTATTTTCCAATTTTCGGCTAGTGTTATACACTTTACACACACCCCCGGACACAGCTTGTTTTACTGCTTGCCCTCTTTAGTACTTATATTACAACATTATATACTTATAGATTCAAAAATATATGATCAATTTATAAGTATAAACTGCAGACATAAAAAACTAAAATATCCGTACAAGGTTTCATAACTTAAAATTTTAAAAATGTTTAAAATTGTAAAATTTAAAGAGATGTTTTAGGCAAAATATTTATGGCCCTGAAAGTAGCACATGTTTTGTAAATGTGGTAAATTATGTAAATCCTCAAAGTAGGAAAATACGTACATAGTTATTATGTTAGCGTATTTATAACTTTAACAAACACTGCTTGTCGTATAAAGGTTTAGAACAAGAGTTTTCTCCTCATACAATATTTCACTGACTGATTACGGCCGTTAACTTCAGGAATTCTATTTCTTCACTCGAGCTTTTATACAATCCCTGTTTCCCTTAACAATGTTAATATTACATTTGTTGAGATATGTGAATATTTCCATGACGGTTGCGTTGCAAAAGCAATATTAAATTTTGTGTTCACACCTTACTTTCTTCAAAGTCTGTAAATTCTGTTTTCTCAAAATACCTTTTCAATAGACTGTTGATGTGGTTAATTAATAATACATTACTATATTTGTTTTAGTTTCATTATATATGTAGAAACTATGTTCAACCTGTTGTATTAATATATAATACAATATATATACCAATAGTAGTATATACCAATAACAACACACACTAATTCAAAAATAACACAAATTCTCACACACATACGTTGAATAAACAAAGTCATCATCATCAGCAATACACGTTCTGCAACTAACAAATTATAATGCCCGAGGTAAGTGTGTATAATTAATTACCGTTTTAATGGAACAATGAAGGAAATATGCAAAGCAAAAAACGCATATCTCAACAAATTTTATATTTAAGTACCTAAGCCAACCAACAAACAATGCATAAACGTTTGGGTGAAGAGAAAGGACTTAAATCAGTTAGATAAATATTATATGATGAAAATATATTTGTTGAAAATGATGTTTAAATATTTGAATGTTATCCTTATTAAACAATATACAATATCTTTAGTAAAAATGCTACATTTTATTCCTAACTTATTTAACATATCTCATCGACTATTTGTAGATAGTATTAGCAGTATACATGATATTACATGATATTAAATCCAGATTTTAAGACATGTTTTATTTATACTACCTGTTTATTTTTAGTGAGATTGAATCAATGTATATGATTTAATTAAGTCTCTCTAAAATGTATTTTAGATTCAACTCGGATTGACGTTGAATATTGGATTTTTATGTTGTTAAAGGTCGTATCTTTAAACTTTAGGACTTTTAACATTAACTAATATAGGACCACTACAGTCAAAGTTGTAATAATCTAAGTATATATTCTCATTGCTAGGATATTTAATGTCTAACAGTTACATTAATCAAACGCCTTTGACCTATGGGGGTGACTTGATATTAAGGAAGTAATTGGAATTTCTTTAAATCCTTCCATGTTCTTGAATAAAATACAACTAACTTAAAAACATCATCGTAAGAAAAAAAGAGAGTGGGCTTTGAACGTAGATGGCAATCTTTTCTGTCACTCAGTTTTGGTAATTTTATTCTTTTTTGATTTTTCATGATTGCTTCACAAACCGCAGTCGTAAATTAGTTGACTTTTGCATGTAAATTTTTGACATATTTCAACAATTTTGAATTAATGAAATAGATCCATATGTTTTTCATGAAACATATTTTTCCGTTTCGCTCCTCTCTTTCTTTACTGAAAAATGGGAAAACATGAAGAATATTAATAAACTTGCGTTAGTTATTAAATTCTTCAAAAATAAAAAAACTTATATATTAAGTAAATAATCATTGCCATCAAGGTTTAAGGAAAAAAGGGAAACAACGTGGGGCAGTGGATAAAAGCGCTCTGCTACATTTGGAACCTCCTACAGATTTCAGTAGGTTTCTAATTTGTCTTTATTACCTAACCTTTAGTAGAAAAATTTCTAAAATCATAAAAAAGTAAAGCCAACAACAATCAGAATACTTGTTTCACAAATGTTATGTGTTATGTAACATTTAAAATTGGAATATCTTTTAAACAGCAGAGTGATTTGGGATAAAGAGAAAGCTCGTTTTGTACTACTCGGTGGCTGGCTGTGAACTAAAATTACTATATTTCTGAATTTAGAACGTTGAGTGAAGAGTCGTTGAATGATTCTGTGTAGAAATTTTTATTAAAATTACCATTTTAGACGACTTGTGGTGTATGGATAATAAAAGTGTTAAAAAAAAGTGTCGCATACGACTGCGGTTTGTGAAGCAATCATGAAAAATCCAAAAAGAATAAAATTAACAAAACTGAGTGACATAAAAGATTGCCATCTAAAAGATCTACGTTTAAATCCCACTCCCTTTGTTTCTTACGATGATGTTTTTAGTTGTATTTTATTCAAGAACATGGAAGGATTTAAAGAAATTTCAATTACCTGCTTAATCAACTTAGCTTTAAATCAAGACGTTTGATGCTTAGCTCTAAGGTGTTTGATTAATATAACTGTTACACATTTAATATCCTAGCAATGAGAATATATACTTAGATTATTACTACTTTGACTGTAGTGGTCTTAATTACGCTGTATATAAAAGATAAAAATATACATTGATCCAATCTCACTAAAAATAAACAGATAGTATGAATAAAACATGTCTTAATAAATCTGGATTTAATACCATGTAACATAAATCTGGATCTAATACTATCTACAAATAGTCTATGGGATATATTCAATAAGCTACGAATAAAATGTAGCATTTTACTAAAGATATTGTATTTGTACTATCCAACTTCACCGCCAAAGTTTATTTGCATTTAACTTTGCATAAGTTAATGGAAATTCAAGGAAGCCTTAATATCGCGGGCTGTAAAATAGGGAAGTGTACAATCCTGTAAGTAGCTTTACAAATCCAATCTTATGAAAAACATCAGCTAAGAACGTGGTTAAATTCGAAAGTACAACGTCAGTAAAACTAAGAATTAAGTAAGCTAACTGTGAACCAATCAGACGAGTAATAATGTTGTTTTGTGTAAACAATGTTCGTAGCAGCAAATATAAATCAAAGGTGAACTTATTTAACTTAACTTAACTTAACAGTATATTGCAAATATAAAATACCTATGTAAGTTATTAGTGTTTATAAATAATGTTAACACATTCATATTACAATAATTTTGAATTTTAGTTACCTATCCATTAATAAAAAATATGTACTTACCCTACAATTTATGTTGAACCTATCTTTTACAGACTAAAATCAATCTATACACTTTAGGTAAACAACTGGGAATAAAACAAATAAACCCAAAGTTAGTTTGTTATTATATTTAATAAATAAACTGCCAAATTAGTCATCACCATATATACTGTAATGTCATGAAACTCTGCAATATTATGCCAGCTTGTCTTAGTCGTTACCACTGAGAAATCCATGAACCCATGTGACACTTCAATAAATTTGTACTTTGCCGGCGGCGAGGACAGGGCTTGTACGAAAACATCACCTTGCTCTTCCGTAACATACGTTTATATCCCAGGCCCACGGCTTACAGTTCAGATCAATTAACCGATACTAATGAAAACCGAATAGCCTAATTATTCACTTTTATAGCTATACAATATGCATATGGCTAAATAAAGAAAATGTCTGAATAAAGTATTACCGTTTTTGAATGAATATTTTATCATATATTCCTGAACTTAGTTTATAATTTCCTCATGTTGTCTAAATCAATATACTGATAATATTTTTAATAAGTAGGTTTATCAAAAATATGTAAATGAGGTTTGACCCACTTTCTAATAATGGACTTTAAAAATGTTTACAATAATTGTATTAAAACATGAAATTAGTATTTTGTAAATTAAAAGTACAAAAATATTTGGTGTTATAAGTATTTACCTTATTTAGTAGAAATTCTTAATTATCGTGAAAAACACAACAGCTGTTTCGCCGATCAAAGCCGATACATATCAGCAACATTTTGTTTTGTTTACATATCAGCAATTCAAAAGCAAAAGATTATATAAAATTGGATTTGATTTTTGTTAGGGGTGGAAATATAACTTCAACTGCCCAGAGTTCCAAATGACGGATCACTAAGGTTCAAGGAGTATAATCATAGAAATAAACCAGTCCGTACGTTTTACAATTTTACTATATTTTACTATCAAGTGGTTCAGTGGTAGACTATTCTTTTTACACTCTCTACAAACAAAACTACAATGAATAACTGATTCTTTTAACACTAACCAACTTGATTACTCTAACTAATCAATTTGGCAATGCTATCCCAAGACGAAAACCCCAAAGAAATAGCTATGTTCATGTAAAGCTGGCTCGAATGAGCTTCTACTTTAATTTAAATAAAAAGAAACATAAATACTTTTACGATGGATATCTGGTAACCTGTTCACCTATATATTTACCAAAGCTCTCTAACTGGAATTGTCGTAGCCAAGATGATCGCTTTCCGACCAGCAGCGTTTTCTCCGATTATCTGTCCCACAGAGTCTCCGCCCGGCACACAAAAATACTGGTCCTAGATCTAGGTCAGTATGACCCTTTTATAGTTAGTCAGATTATCCAAGTGTGTCTTTGTAAATGCGTCTTGTTCGAGTCAGCTATTTCATAACATTTTGCATTATGTTGTTTGACTAGTTCATAATAACATTAAACATATCTTTACTTCTCCTCTTATATAAACTGATCTTTATATTTATTCTATTTGACAGTAGAAGAAACTTTCTAAATGAAGTTTAGACTAAATACTCGTCTAGAGTCTATAAATTAAATGAAAATAACGTAAATCCATTTCCAATATGATTTTATATTAATTGGCAGATATTTTGTATTAAAAGTAAGTTTTTGTAAGTAAAATGGATATTTATTTAAATAAGATAAAACCCGTTTCGGTCATTCACTAAAAACTTTAATTGCAATATTCAGTTCTGTCTGTAGATTATATGGAATATAAACAACTAAGATGCGAATGTTCACACGCAAAACTAACACTCAGGTATTGCATGCGAAAACAATGTTAATTTTCCATGACATCCGACGGACGGTTCGTCGGTTTAATTAATTGCTTTTTTGTGGTAGTTAATCGTTCATAATATATAGCTAAATTCAATAAATCTATATTTTATCCGTTATCTACATACATCAAATGTGTTTATATCTAAACCATAAGTTTTAAGCCCATTAAAAAGGAACTGGACATAACTAAACTTTTGCATATTATTTTAAATACGACTATGAAATAAAATATAAATATATATCTTAAAAAGTATCAATAATAAAAGGCAATAATTTTTACATTAGGTAATTATAATTATATAACTTAACTCAATCGTCAAAGAGTTCATTTTTTTTATTTTTAATACAACTCAAGAACTAGCTTGGTATTTTATTTCCACGAAGCTCAAGCACAAAAAAATGTTTTCAACTGCAGTTTAGTTTTATTAAATTTAATGTAAAAAGATATTTAATATCAATTAATCATCTAATTACACAAATTCTAATACATGAAGAACATGCATTAATTAATGTGTGCAACTTATCAAATATAATATTGGCAAGCTTCTATCTTGTTATGAATTGACTACAAAAAGTTAGCAAGAAGTAAAAGAAATATACATGGCGTGTTTACAAGTATAATTTCCCTCGAGGTGTGTTATTTTCAATAATACATCTAATAGCAGACTGAATAATATTTAAATTAAACCAAAGTTTAGAATAATAATACAGATTTAACCATATATAATAACATTTTATTTGCCATTCGTAATATACAGGTATATATTTTCTTATATACAATTATAAAGAGCAATGCAATCTTACGTTTGTAACAAAACACACATTTACAATTACAATATATTACAATTTAGTATTGACGATATATTACAATTTCTTACAACAATTACGAACTTTCAATTGATTTAAAGAAATACTATAGAGACGTAAATCTAAGTGTACAGCTAATAATATCATTTACGTTGTGATTGAATGTGAAATTAAGTATAAAAAACACTTTTGTATATTTCTTTCTAACACTAACTTGGTATAAAAACCAGTACTTTATTCAGTTACTTTATTTTACATAGTTTCCTAAGTTTAAAAATATACTATATATATCAACAAAAATGTAGTCTATAATAATTGAAGATGGTTTAAATCAACAAAACATTATGTTGTATTTAAATAAATTGCTCCCTTATAAAATAATGTGGCATTTTACACGTTTAATTAAGAAAACATGTAGTGACATATAAAAAGACTTTTCAATGTAGTATAGATAAGGTAGTATAAATAAAATGGAAAATGGTTAAAGGAATGTTAGACTACAATCAACTTTATGTAAAAAAACGTAGTAGTATAACCCCATTTTAAATAAAACGAATGCTTAAAAGATTTACATTTAACCACGTACAGACTCACTCAGAAAGCTTTGGCAGGGGAGAATTTTAAATCGGTTTAAAAATATAATAATATACACATGATTTTCCGTAAACATTCCACATGACTACCAACAAGATAAGTATAGTAGACCTATTGAAATATCTTAGCTAAGATAATTTGTTTAATCAATTTTTCCTTTTATAAATTACAGTGATGATAACTTTGAAAAATATATTTTAAACCATAGTCCTAATGTGATGTTGCTTTCGAATTAATATTTAAACATTTCAGCTGCCCAAACATTTTAAAGGTTGTTGGTACAAAATTGATTGAAACTCTTCCAAAATACTAGATAGTTTTATATCATTAAGAAGTATATAATACATTTTGTATTGTTTTTACTTTTTACGCTATTTAAGGTGTCACAGGAATTTTGATCAACAAAATTTATATTAAATAAAATTTACATCGTTTTCACATTTAAATATTTCCTGATTTCTGTGAACAGTTTGCTAATAATTTTGGAAGCCGAATTGTTTAAATTCCTCTTAGCAGAATGCTGACCATATATAAAATAATTATATAAGACAAATAAATATGAAAGGACAGCAAAAACGAAATTCTCTTCTATCAATTAAAACTGAGCTATGAGTTTACATGCAATACATTATAAAACGACAAATCGCTTATAGGTGTTATGAATTCAAAAATTCAAAAGCAATTATTTACTGTACAGTAAAACTACGTAAAAAGTTAATAAATTCAAGTTAAATTTCCTACCTACAGATGTTTTTCAATACAATCATATCATGAGTGTTTGAAGACATGTATTAAATATTGTACATGGGATTTAAAGACAATTAATTAGAAACCTGACGCATATTTTTAAGTTAAGTCTAAATTCAAATATTTTTGAAAATAACTTTTTTTTACAATTTCTCAAATTGAAGATAACACATAAGCGAGAAAACTACGTAGACACTAGTAATTGGAAAAGATGTTTTAGCTTTAATAAATTGATGAAGTTATAAAAAAGTATGCCTCAAAGTAAGCGAATCAACGACTCATTAAGAACACAAATTTTAGCACGAAATTGAAATTCTTAACCCTTGTGTTGTTAACTTGAATGCACAATATTCCACTGCTGTCTATTGCCACGATTTTAAAAAGATACAAGGTCATCTCGGTAATTATAATCGCAGTGAATATGCGTTTACGCATAATTTGTGTAGGTATCACCCCTAGAATTTGTTTTCACGCTAACAACTATAACATATTCAGACACACACACACAAATAAAAAGACTCATTAGTTTTAAAATAGCACTAGTGGACATGGCAATGATTCGCTATTGCTTGATTTACCTAACCTAAAATTATATTCAGTTTTTGATCCAAATCAGTTGTTGATCAAAATCAGCTGTTGATCAAAATCAGCTGTTTTAAGCTTTTCATACGAACAGCTGTTTTTTGTGCCCCTGATAAAATCAAAAGAAATCTTTCTTCTTCTTCCTTAAGATTGACCTTCCATAATATTAACATGGCAACTTTGAGGGCCACTGGGGCGAAGCCCTTTACATACATTGAGCTCATTTTAAGGGAAGCACAACTTCAGAGTGAGCTCTGTAAAATGACACCAAAAACATCAAAATAGGTTAAAAACTCTAGGAGGAGTTCTACTCACAAAATAACCCCTAGCAAATTAATTATGTATAGATAGATTGTTCACCATTTGTCGAATTTAAAATAGTAATATTTTATAGGCCTAATCAGTAAAGGTATTACAATTTGATGTAACAATCTGATTTTTTTATATTATTATTAAAGATATTTTTTCTATGTGTGGTTCAAATTTTATTAAAATCGGTTAAATATTTTTAATGTTATTCAATTTTACTGAAAACATGAACTAACAATTTTTCATCAAATAAAGATATCGGAAAGTAATTTTTATAGGCCTAATCAGTAAAGGTATTAAAATTTGATGTAACAATCTGATCTTTTTATATTATTATTAAAGATATGTTTTCTATATGTGGTTCAAATTTTATGAAAATCGGTTAAATATTTTTAAAGTTATGCAATTTTTACTGAAGACATTAACAAACACTTCTTCATCAAATAAAGATATCGGAAAGTAATTTTTTATAGGCCTAATCAGTAAAGGTATTAAAATTTGATGTAACAATCTGATTTTTTTATATTATTATTAAAGATATGTTTTCTATGTTTGGTTCAAATTTTATTAAAATTGGTTAAATATTTTTAAAGTTATTCAATTTTTACTGAAGACATGAACTAACAATTTTTCATCGAATAAAGATATCGGAAAGTAATTTTTATAGGCCTAATCAGTAAAGGTATTACAATTTGATGTAATAACATGTTTTTTTTAAATATTATTATTAAAGTTATGTTTTTTATGTGTGGTTCAAATTTGATTAAAATCGGTTAAATATTGTTAAAGTTATTCAATTTTTACATAAGGCTCCATGAGAAGCTTATGGAGCTTATGAGAAACTGGGGACCGGTGACGTCACGCGTTCCTGCGCATCCACTCGTGAACCCTACCGTTAGTATTCTATATACCGTGGCCTTAACTATATATATCAAGAACTTTGTTTGTTATATTAAGTTTTTGAAGGAATCCCATAGGCCTATTTAAAACTGTAGGCCTATTTGTAAAATGTTGTATTTATGTAGGCCTTAATTATATATCAAAAACTTTGTTGCATTGAGTTTTTGAAGGAATCCTAAAGGCCTACTTAAAACTGTAGGCCTATTTGTAAAATGTTGTATTTATGTAGGCCTTAACTATTTATAGCAAGAAATTTGTTTGTTATAGTGAGTTTTTGAAGGAATCCTATAGGCCGATTTAAAACTGTATTCCTATTTGTAAAATGTTGTATTTAAGTAGGCCTTAACTATATATATCAAGAACTTTGTTTGTTATATTGAGTTTTAGAAGGAATCCTATAGGCCTATTTAAAACTGTAGGCCTATTTGTAAAATGTTGCATTTATGTAGGCCTTAATTATATATCAAGAACTTTGTTGCATTGAGTTTTTGAAGGAATACTATAGGCCTACTTAAAACTGTAGGCCTATTTGTAAAATGTTGTATTTATGTAGGCTTAACTATATATATCAAGAACTTTGTTTGTTATATTGAGTTTTTGAAGGAATCCTATAGGCCGATTTAAAACTGTAGGCCTATTTGTAAAATGTTGTATTTATGTAGGCCTTAACTATATATATCAAGAAATTTGCTTGTTATATTGAGTTTTTAAAGGAAACCTATAGGCCTATTTAAAACTGTAGGCCTATTTGTAAAATGTTGTATTTATGTAGGCCTTAATTATATATCAAGAACTTTGTTATATTGAGTTTTTGAAGGAATCCTATAGGCCTATTTAAAACTGTAGGCCTGTTTGTAAAATGTTGTATTTATGTAGGCCTTAACTATTTATAGCAAGAAATTTGTTTGTTATATATAGTGAGTTTTTGAAGGAATCCTATAGGCCGATTTAAAACTGCAGGCCTATTTGTAAAATGTTGTATTTATGTAGGCCTTAATTATATATCAAGAACTTTGTTATATTTAGTTTTTAAAGGTATATTGTAGGCCTATTTAAAACTGTAGGCCTATTTGTAAAATGTTGTATTTATGTAGGCCTTAATTATATACATCAAGAACTTTGTTTGTTATAGCGAGTTTTTAAAAGTATCCTATAAGCCTATTTAAAACTGTAGGCCTATTTGTAAAATGTTGTATTTATGTTGGCCTTAATTATATATTAAGAACGTTGTTTTTTATAGTGTGTTTTTAAAGGTATATTGTAGTCCTATATAAAATTGTAGGCCTATTTGTAAAATATTGTATTTATGTAGGCCAATTATATACCAAGATAAAGATACAAATGTTATATTTTAATTCCTTTTTATTTCATATTGAATATTAAATGATTTAGAAGTTAATAATATTATAGTAAAGAAATTAATACTTGAATGTATGTATATGTTATACGAAGATGTACGTATGTTTCCGAAGTTAAATGAATGGGTTTCTTCTTTAAATTTGTATAAATTAATAAATTCATTGTTGATAAAAGGGTGTTTTTATATTCACTTTATAACCTCAAAGCAAATCTTACAACGTATATTTAAAAAAAAATTAACTTCAGAAGAATTACCGTGGTTCGGATTCCACGTAAAACTGTAGGTCCCGTCTTCATTAGCCTAAGTGCAAAACAGCAGGACGTTAAACACACACAAAAAAACCCAAAAAAATACATTATCGATGAATTATTGTAATTGTCAATATAACCCCAAAGTACAATCTACGCTAGGTTTTGTACAGATGATGTGTGAAATCAGCTGTTATATGAGCGTTTGCTCTTCTTCTGTTGTTACACTAAAAATACCTTGTTTCTTTACAATCAGCTGATTGAAGAATTGTAAAATAAAATCATTGTAAAGGTTTGGAAATGTTTATTTTTTAATTTAAGAAATTAAGATTACAAAAAAGTAAATGAAACCTGTTAATATAGAAAAGTGTTGCTTTTATTTGGTATAAACTGAATGTAAATCGGTCCAGCGAAAATCTCAGACAAACTGTCCTAAGGATTGAAAAAGTTTACTTTTTCTCCCATGTTAAATCTCCATAAGAAAAGTTTATTTTTCATTTTTGACCCATTTAACGTAAATATTTTCAAAATACAAATAAAACCTGCTAATATAGGACCGAAAACCTTTGTTTTGGTGAAACTCGCATGTAAATCGGCCCAGTAAAAGTCTCAGACGAACTGTCCAAAGGATTGAAAAAGTTGACTTTTTCTCCCATGTTAAATCTCCATAAGAAAATTTTATTTTTCATTTTTGACCCATTTAACGTAAATATTTTCAAAATACAAATAAAACCTGTTAATATAGGACCGAAAACCTTTGTTTTGGTAAAACCCGCATGTAAATCGGCCCAGTAGAAGTCTCAGACGAACTGTCCAAATGCTTTTTTTCCTTACGGCTTTAAATATATAGATAGTGTGCAGAGACTAAACTGATATCTGAGTCGACGCTTTATTTTCGCCTCTAAATACTTGTCAGATTATTCATTTGAGTTATTTGTACTGTATTCTTCCTCAACTACTCAAATTATTGTGCATACTTTTACTACTTAACACAAATACATAGAACTACTACCAGAATTTGTATTTCATCTATTCTTGTAATCTCATTTTAGGTATTCATAGTCACTAGGTATCCATATACTTCCCCTGTGTCAGAGTTCACATCACCACTTTTCATTCTTTAGCCATTTTGTATTATTAAAATTTATAGGTTGGGCTTTCATTTTACTGAAATTTTGAGCTTATAATAAATGTAAATAAACGGTATCAGGAAACTGACACATACTTTCTCCCTCATTATAGAAACTTAATAAAAAAATACTATTACCAATTTATTGTGATTTTTTTATTTTTAACAGTCATTTTCCCATAAAAATCCATAAAATAATGGAAAAATCAATTTTTCTCAAAAACGGCTCGAACGATTTTGATTAAAATTTTACAGTTTATAGTACTTTAGGTCCCTAATAAACTGTAAAATTTTAATCAAAATCGTTAGAGCCGTTTTTGAGAAAAGTTAATTTTTCCGATATTTTATGGGTTTTTATGGGAAAATTACCCTTAAAAATAAAAAATTCACAAAAATGAAAAAACGCCTGGAGATACCGTGGATTAGTACCTCCATATCAAATTTTATCAAAATCGGACGACTGGTTTAGGGTCTAGGTCTGATAACATCCACACAGACACACCGACACACAGACACACAGACACACAGACACACAGACACACATACAGACACACACACAGACATCACTCCGAAAACCACTTTTTTAGGTTCAGGGGGACCCAAAACGGATATTTCCACCAAAAACTCAAACTCGAAAATTTTGACGAATACAATACTTTCTCCATATACTATGGTATAGGGGGAGAAAGTAAAAAGTAACACCAAAGTTCAACGTATTATATATTTTTCAAGTACAAGTTCCACCAAAATATGTATTTGTATGTTTAAATAAAAGGTTATGTCGATCTCCAAAGTAAGTTATAAACACAAAAGCAGATATTAATTTTGAATTTTTCATAACAGAAACACGCAAAGAAATAAGCATATCTTAACAAATTTAATATTAACTTTCCTGTGGGAAATTAATAACAATGGATAAAATCACGAGTGAGACATTGCATCTTTGCTTAAGAGGACGTAATCAGTTAAATATTCAAATATTTTAATAATGTATTATATTAATCTTACGTAATTAAAACTGCGTTTATTTTTATACCCATATTATTGACCGAGGGAAGCGAGGTCTCCGTTTTAACTCGACCGTTCGGCATTTCGTCTGTGTGCCTGTATGTCTGTGTGTCTGTGTGTCTGTCTCACGATTACGGCCAAACGTCTTGACCGATTTTGATGATTTTTTGCATAAATGTTCCTTATTCCTAGGCCGAGCCATGTATATATAAGGTTTTTTCCATTTTTCATTTTTAACCCCTTAAATAAAATAAAAATGGTGGCCGCACCGTTTCTCTCAGTGTAAGCTTTTTTCCAAAGCCAGTTTGTGGCTTAACTGTAAGTCGAATTTAAAAACTAATGACATTTTGCTAATAGCAAATTTGATTTTCAACAAAATTGTATTCTTGATTTTTTCCGTATCTCTAACGGTAAGCTCACAAAATGGCCGTAAACTTTGTTAAAAATCGTCCAAGTTTTTTTATTTCAACCATGTTTTTATACGTTTATTCTAAACCAATTCAAAAGTGTTGCATAGCTTTTTTGTAGATAAAGGTTCAAAGAATTCATATATGCCAGTAAAAAATGATTGAAGTAAAATTAACAAAGTTATTAGCTCAAGAAACATTTATTAGTTATTAGCATGTTCAGTAACGAAAGGAAAAAGTTTAACTTTAGGCCCACATAAAAAGTAGTAAACATTATTGTAATTTTTTTCATAAATGTAAAAAAGTTTCGTAATTTAGTTCTAAATAGAATTATATAAAAATATTTATCAATTTCAAATTTCTTATTTTGAAAACACCAGTTTTTATGTTCCTACTACAAGACTGCTAACAAAACTAGGCCTGTTTTGAATAGTAATTTAGGAATATATCCTTTGCAAAAAATGACATATAATAATAAGAAAGTGTAGGGGATAAGAAAGTGTAGAGAATAAATAAAAGAATTAAACTGAATACTTGTAAATTTCATAAAAGTATTTGAATTAGCTTTACTTGAATTACAAAATGATATGAAACAAATGAAACCTCTCGGCGATAAAGGACATACAAAAAATGACCGTTGGACACCGTGGGAAGTGTTGGTACATGGGTTGAGAATAAAGTTGTGATCACTATCACGACGTTTTAACATCCTTTGTTTTCATTATTTCTAATATTGGAATATGATATGGAAGTTATTGAACTGTAAATACATTGTTAATATTTAGTTATTTAAGTATGTAAATATTTAATTGTATGTTTCCTCTATAACTTGATATTTGTAGCTATCTTACGCACTATAAACCTAAATAAAACACAATGCTTCTAAAAGAAAATCTTTAGCAGTTAAAGCTCAAGAAAATAAAAAAACGAGAACTAGAAATCCCGTAATCGCGGGAATTGTAAAATAATGTTTCGCTGGCTAAACCTTGTGCTTACTTCCTTACTGGCACACTATTTTTAACCTAAGCTCAAAACCACATTTGTTATTTTAACGAGCGAGGTCTACTGTTCACAGAACTACTAGTAATAGTTATATTAACACGTAAAGCCTAATGAAACTGCAAAAACAAAATTGCCTACTCCTTTCGGGTGTTGTTTATTTAGTTTCTTTTACATTTTAATGAAATAATAAAACCAGTCGTGCAACTAAACATTTTGTTTTAAACAACGCAAAGTTCACAAATTTCCGATTAACAATTACATCTTATAAAAAGTGTGATTTTTTAGTTTTTAATAGCGGCGTCTATGCCTCTTAGGTGTTAATAAGGCACCAACAATAAATGATATTATGTATAGTTAACAATAAGAGAAGCGAGGCACATCTGAAGGGAAAATTGGGAAATTTATTAGATTACATGCGGTGGAGCAGGTGGTATTTGAAACATAAAGTAATATGTGGAATGTAATACATTGGTGGAGAGAACAATCTAATATTGTAGCGGTTTGTGAGATACGCTCCAACCTACTTCTGTCCATTTATTTAACATCCCAATAAATTTTCGCTTAACTCGATATTTCAATACACTTACACTGTGGGTTTTTAACGCTAAACAAAATGCACCTTGAAAATAAATATTTATTTAAATGTAATTAACACTCATTATTCAAATCATTAAATAAAAACATGCTCTGAAGAAATTACAAGACACACACACATAGTGGTAATTATGGACACACTATAATTGTACGGTGAATATGTTTTTAAATCCTCAGATTCCATTACTTCGATAACTCGAAGTTAGAAACTGCTTTAAATAATTTGGTCATCAAACAGCTTCATCAATTATATTTATTTTTATATTACACAATTGTTTACATTTACAAGATGTATAGATTGGGAAAAGGTCATAAAACGTCGAAATGAAGCTGCAAAAAAAAACTACTTTGTTACAATTTTAAGAGTTACTTAAACTTTAAAAATTGTGTAGTAATATAACAATTATTACTATAGTTGCTGTATTTTAAATGACTTTAATTGCATTTTAGTAAATTATTACTTAACAAAATGTGTTCCCTATACAGAGTGAGGCAATATTTCAAAAAGTACGAGTCTTATAAGATAGAAATAAACGCAGTTATTCACAACCATAAAAGAACCACTTTTTGGTTAGTTTGAAATTTTTGACCGCCATCTTGGAATGAACTTCATTTTTTTAAATGGGAAGGTGGTCATGTGATACATCATTTCAATGTAGAATTTCAAGAGAAAACCAACGGTGCAATTTGCACATCCATATTTTTAACCGATTCAAAATGGCGGCCAAAAACAACGAAATCGTGTTTTCCGATTTTGCCCCATTTTGCTGTACTATTTGGAAAAAATATGAATTATACTTCTTTTTGGATTCAGAATTAAATAAGCTTTCAAACGATATGCTACACAACTGTATTTGGTTGAACCACTCGAAATCAATTTTGAAAAAAATCAAAATGGCTGTAACTAAAAAATTTTAAATACTCAAAAATATCGTTGATTTTTTGGAAGATGGTCATGTGAAACATCATTTCGATGTAGAATTTCGAGAGAAAACCAACGGTGAAATTTGCACATCCATGTCTTTAACCGATTAAAAATGGCGGCCAAAAAACAACGAAATCGTGTTTTCCGATTTTGCCCCATTTTGCTGTACGATTTTTTTTTTTTTATATTTCTTACTATTCTTTTTGGGTTTAGAATTAAATAAGCAAAAAAACAAAGTTACATTCAAAATGGCGGATCCAAGATGGCGGATCAATTTTTCAAATCTTAATAAAATAGTATTTTTACATAGAGTAGGTTCCTCAATCACATCTACCTTTAAGTTGTTCTTATATACGAAATATTAAACCGTTTCAAGACTTTACGAACACCCGGTATACAGAGTGGTATAAAAGAATCAAAGGGTTGTTACTGCAGAAAGTGCTTTTAATATCTCATGTTTATTCCTTAAGCTCTTAACTTCAGCTATGTACACGGATAAAAGTTTAGTAGTATAGACATGGTGTTGAAATTAACAAAACATGAAGTTTCTTGTGTTTTTAATATACCCCCATTATTATTTGTACATATTATTCAAATAGATCAATATAAGAAAATTAAAAGAGATATATATATTTTAATTTACTTCTTATAGCAACCTAGTTAGAACGTTTCGAAATTAATAATTTTGTAAACACAATACATATTTATCTGCTGAGTAAATAATTAATACTGTATTTTGTTGTTGTTTGTAAGGCAAGATGCATGGACCTACGTATCCTGTATTAAACCATGGTGTCCCAAACAGCAGAAATAAGCCTTCATATACTTAATTTGTACAAACATTACTGTAAATTATATATTACACTGAACTGACTTTAAATTGAACTTTTATAATCTGCATCTAAAACAAAACTCTTTCATTGAATTTTCCTTACACAAATATGCACACATAATTTATGCAGTCATAATCAGTTCAGAAAAATCTTTGTTTTTGAAGTAATAACATCTATTGGCCCGTTGGGCACTTTCGCTTGACTATGTTTCTGAAATCTCGGGTCACGCAAATGTTTGCGTAGACACAAGTCAGAGCGTGAAGAGGGAATAGGCGATACATAGTATACATAGACAAGTAAGCGCGTGAAGATGGAATAGACGATACATAGTATATATTAATACGTTATTATAATCATTATAATATTAATATATTATAATAATATTATATTATAATAAGTATGCGAAAAATAGTGACCATTATAATGTAAGCATTATTTATTTAGTGACTAACTATTTTGAGTTAGGTATCAGATGAGGTATGAGAAATAGATACTCCATTAACGTGTATGTCCTCCATTGTTGTAATATGAAGCTAAATTATATATATAGGTGAGTAATAATAAGTTACAGTAAAACAAATCAATGTAAAATATTACTTTGTCAAAATGTACAAAATGTAAAATTTTGTCTAAACTTACTTCAGTTAGACAAAAATCAATCTTCTTTACAAAACTTAAAACGCACAAATATAATCATTTTTATAATTATAATTATCCCTTACATATTGAATTATTCTTAGAATACTATGTAGAGTACATACACTAATACCTCACTAAAAATCATTAGTTACTAAATGAATACTGCTTACATTATAAAATTCTCACTATTTTTCGCATACTTATTATAATTATAATATTATAACATAATAATAGTATAATCATAATTACATTATAATATTATAATTATGCAATTTCAAAATATGATATAATATTTTTTGATAATATATTGACTTGTGTAATTTGTTGACCTTTATTCTCCTCTAATATTAATACTGATAAAAATATAAATCATTCATAGAAGTTATCACTTTCAACGTGTGGTCTTAAGCACACCCAATGTTTTTTGTTTGTTTTTATTTCACCTCCTCTGACAATACAATTCATATTACAAGAAAATTATATAACTATAGGCACAACAGAGTAGCACAGAGGATCTTTAAATGACAATAAATTTAATTTTACTGAACTACTTTTTAACTTCACTATCAATGTCGTATAGGCTTACTCGAGTAAAAATTACAATTCAAGTAACCTCTACCGCCTATTCACTTGCCATTTCACTATGTCTGTGCCTCTGTGTGTTACAGACTCTAAAACCTTTTGTTGAAAAACAGATTTTTTAATTTTTCCATAACGCAGAATTGTAGGAAAATTTTAATACAAAGTAGGTCTTTTAATGGTTTATTATACATGACAGCTAACATTGTTTAGTATAATCCTACATGTCCGACAAACACACTAGAACGGTTATTCAGCAAAAATGTTGCTTATTTGCTTTTTTATTGATGTACAAAGTGATGCAAAAGTTTCGTAACCCCTTCGTAATTTTAAACCTGTTACACGTATTAACTCCAAACTTTCAGGAAGTTATATTGGGCAAATTCTGCACCTTTTAGGGGTATGAATGAATTTTACCATTATTCGGTTAAAGGGGTGGAGGTTGTAAGACAAACATTTTAAAGAGTAACCCTTATTTTAAAGCCCTCGTAAAGACTAAAAATTGGTGTAAAGTAAACCCCTCTCTTTTTATTAATTTATAATTTTTATCGAATAAGTTTTATTTTAGTATATTTGAGAAAATATAAAAAATGGAACAGTGAGAAGAGATAGGAGTTAAATGTACATAATCACATATCCTTAACCGATGTTTAAATATAGTTAAACATTATAGTTAAATAGGCCTATATAGTTTAAATTTTTAAATCAGGATTTTCCATTTATACAATCAAGTAATTTGAACTTGTCTCATATCGAAACATACACAAGAACCAAATAAAATAATTTTAATAATGAAAATCTATTTAAATCAAAAAGCTAATAAAGTACACTTGTTTTTATGAAAAATATGTGACGTTAAACACATGCTTAGTGACTCATAAGAAAAAAGCTCCTTGGGCTGGATATGTTAATTTGACTTAATAGCTGAAGCTATAAAATTGTATCGCCCTAAGGTAAGTAAATCGGTGACTCAACAAGAAAACAATTTGCAGAGTTTACGAGTCGACGCGACAGATACTACGATGGCGAGGACATTATTAATTCAAGTCAACTACAAACGGTTGAACAGAATTTCAATTAGAATGTGAATAGTAGTTGCAGATCAAGACATAACACATTTTATAGTGTTTGTATTATATATTTTATTATTTATATTTAGAATTAAATTGCGTTATTTATATTTACGTATTCCATGGCATTTGAATTATATAAAGCTGTAAAACAATTATTATCTAAAGAAATTAAAAAATGTTTTTTACCTTAGCAAGACATATTAAGTTCATATTTATAGGCAAAAAGGTTATCGTTAAAATTCGTTGGCCTTGTATTGATTTGCACCCTAGCAACATCAAAGTCCAACATGCATTTCCAATTCGTTTTCATCGGAAACGGCTTACAAAGAGATTCGAGACTAAAGTACATTTTATAGAGACGTGATTTAATTTGTACTGGAAGAAATATACGTTGATTGAATTTCTCTGAAGATAAAAGTACTACGTTCTTTTATTACATTATTGCAAATAGATAGACGACATTTACACTTTTTTTAATAGGCTACAATGATCGAAGGTTAGCAATTACATTCGTAATTTCTCGAAATATTTGTAGGCACGATATTCATTTCACCAAGTAAGTTTATTTATACTTTACTTTGCATAAGGTAATGGAAATTTGGAAGTTCCGTAATACCGTGGCCTAGACATACAATCCAGTAAAGTATCTTTACGAATCCAATCTTATGAAAAACATCTGCTAAAAATTACTTTAAATTTAAAAGTACTGTACTATGTCAATGAAATCACCGA
>JAGFPH010001253.1:273857-293699 GCA_018207615.1 Philaenus spumarius
ATTACTTTAAATTTAAAAGTACTGTACTATGTCAATGAAATCACCGACTACATTCATGTTTTAAAATATTGGTTAGGTTCATTCATACATATGATTTGTTTTATTTAAAAATTCCATTGTATAAGCAATTCAGATTTATACTGATATTAAATTAATAGTAAATCAACAGTTGCAAGCATCTGATGCACATAAATTTTCAAAATATGCAATATTATGCCCAAAAAGTCTGATGCCGACAGCATTAATAAAGAAGTACTAAATTGGAGGGTGAAACCACAATATATTTAAATTCAGACTCAATTGAGGATGGCGACAGATGAGGACTTATGTCACTATCTAGTGGAGTTCCTCTATGAATTATCTTCCTCAAGTCTGCCATTACATAAACTGAAAGTGAAAGTGGGTGCAATCATCATGCTCCTCCGAAATATCGATATAAATAGCGATCTTTTTAATGGAACCCCATTGGTCCTCAAAGGTTTAAGAGAGAACCTCATAATTGTTGAAGTCTTGACGGGAACTGCAGAAGGACAAACAGTTTTTATACCTCTAACTTATCTTCCTTTTGTATTAAGGTGAATACAGTGTCCAATGAAGTTGGCCTTTGTCATAACTATTAATTAATCACAAGGTCAAACCATGGATAAGATTGACATATATTTGCCAGAACCTGCGTTTAGCCATGGACAACTTTACGTGAAATTCTCCCGTGGCAAAAGATCAGAACGGTCAAAATGATGTATCGGTCAGAATACTAGATGACAAAGAATAATTAATTACTCACTGCTAGCTAAGCTTGCTTCACTAAGAACGTAGTTTAGAAAGAAGTGTACACTTTATAAAACGTGATCTGTATAAATAAATTATAAAATCTGTAATACTCATGGTGTAGACATTAACCAATTCATTTTATTCATCATTATCATTCATCACCTGTTAAATGTGTAAAGTAAAAATAAATAAAAAATGTTTATACTGTAGTACTTAAGTCAAGCAGTCTTGTATTTTTTATTTACTATTCAATTACAGCTGTTTCATACACCATCATCAGATGAAAAGAAACACTCACATACAAACATTAGTACACATTACACAGAAATAAGTAAACATAAAAATTTGGTACTACAGTACACGCCGAAAGTAATATAAAATGAATAATTAGATTATATTGCCACATCCTTCTCATGCAGTAGTCGACTACTCACTGAGACATCACACTGTTTATCTCACTGACAGGCTAAAACCCACAAGTTTTGACATTCTTGTCTAAGGTGGTTAGAGTATCATATAAGCAGATGGATGCAAAGTTCAGTTTGTCGTTTAAGAAACTAACCGGATTGGTTTTGAATTGGTGGTAAATTTGATACTCTTCCAGTATATCCATGGTTCTGCCTTTATTTGAACGTGAATAATTTCCAGATTTTTTGTAGTTTATGTGTATTTATGGTCCTAGTGTATTAGGTGTTTGGTATAATTGGAACTGATTTTTGATTGGTTATTATGAGACAAATATTCTTTGAATCTGGTTTTAAATTTCCTTCCAGTTTGACCAATATACCGTTTATTACAATCGTCACAATGTAACTTGTACACACCACATTTTGTGCAGGGATCGATAGGAGTAATATTGATGTTAGAGTTAAATATGTTGTTGAGGATCCCAGATGTTCGGTGTGCTATTATTTTAAATCCTATTTCTCTAAATAGGCTACGAATAGGATGTTCAAGGTAGCTGCTATATTTTAGAGACACAAATTTTGGTTTAGATGGATCTTGTCCTCTATTCAAGACTATTTGGTTTCTTATGGTTTTCAATTTATGTTTTCGAATACAATTATCCACAATGGTAAATTTGTAACCATTAACTATTTCCATTTGTTTAACTATATTAATTTACATTACATATTAAATAAAAAATGAGTATACACAAAAGAAACATTATAACTCGATGTTCTATTACAACAGTATACTATGTAAATACTTTCAAAAATACAATTAATAATTTTCAAACGTTATTTTATTATGTTTTATGTTTAATACATTCATTATAAAGTGTGTTATTACAGTCACTGTAAGACAACAATCATAGCCTATAGGATACAATATTGAATGAGCATTCAATCTTTTTTTAATTTTTACTACAACTTTAAAAAAATGATAAGTACAAAAACATGATAACAAAAAAATAAAAACCGTTCCCGGGGTCGGCTGTTTTAAGATGTGTTAATAAAAAAACTCCTTCGGCAAAAAGAGTCTCCAGAATTTGGTACAAGTAAATAGGTAGTAACCTAAAATCAAAAAACCCAAAAATTACCCTTATAAAAAAATATAACGACTAAATAAAAATTACATTTCATAATTGTTTGATAATAACGAAATTATTTATCATTTAAAACAAACCGCACGAAAAAGTGTCCGGTGATTTCCAGGTCAAAACATTTATCTACCGGATGAGAACTACAGGGCCGATTTTCGTGCGTTTGTTTTAAATGAAAGATAAAGTGTTTGAATTGTTATTTAAAAAATTATGATACTATTGATACCTATTTCTGGAGATTTGCTTAGCCCTAGGGCTTTTTCAGCCAACCTCGAGTGGCTTTTTTCGCTAGTAGATATAATAATGTAAAGGACAGGAACAATTAATTTATTGTTTGTAGCAAACGTTGAAGATGAACATTCCAAAGCTTATTTCTGTATTGTGAATTTAAAATATATCAGTGTATTAGTATTAAAATTATTTAACTGACGATATTAATTTTTGTTTCTTAATACAACAAAGTAGAATAATTTACTAGAAACTGGTAACCGAAGAGTATGATAATACAGTTTTATTGCTATCTTTTTTCTTTCTTCCGCCATAGATTATTTACTTTGATTGGTAATTTATAAATTGCATTTACAAAAATAACAAACTTTTTTTAGATTAATTCATATAATAATGTTGTTTGGAAAATTAGAGTTAAAATTGTTACCAAATAAATTTTACGAATCTTTGAGAGCAGAACTAGGAAATTAACCAAATATTTTAAATATACCCAGTCCTATGATTAAAAATTTCTAATTTTTAAATTAAAATGACGCACCTTACTCATCCCATCCACTATTAGCTTGTTTTTATAGCTACTCTTAAAATACCTAATTAATATCCACATTTTCCATTATTTAATAAAGCAATTCATGAACATAATATAATTTAATTCTTTAAACCAATTAATCATTAGTCAAAACTTTATTTACTTTAACATTATTTTTCCATTTAACTTATATTTTTATATAGGTCTATACTTTTATCATTCAATGAGACATAACTTAAACGACTGGCAATAAAACATTAAAACAAATAAAACTGTAATTTTAATTTTATTTCATAACCAACCTGATGAATCAATTTATTTATAAAACCACCAGCCACTCTGGTATTTTTGGGGCCACTCTGAAATACCAGCTTCTCATAGCAGTCCCATATATCTGACACATCATGAGATAACAGAACCTCGATACTAGATAGGGCTCCCACCGCACCGTCGCATCGTCCGTCGCATCGGGGAGCATTGGACATCCTATAGCTGTTCTGTTCCTCATAACTGGAAACCAAAGAATATTATTATGATACTTATACACAAAGTTCTGTGTCATATTAATGTATTCATTGATTATTTAAACATTACATATTAAATTGGAATGTACTAATGTAGGAAGGAAAGGCTATCTGTAATAGCAGCTGCACTAGTAATAGTGGTTTAAATCATTTTCTAACTCAAATTTTGTGAATTGAATACTTTAAAAAAATATTATGAGTCCACAAATTGTCTGAGCTTTAATTATTTAACTTTGATTTGATTACGAAGTGCATTTATTGAGAAAAATATATTTAATATCAATAATGATCAAAATTTTTTTTGGAACGAAGTTCCTTTACGCGGATTGTGGTAGGAGTTGACAAATTAAGGCTCGGCTCTCCACATTCAAAACTACGATATTGGGTACCAATTTCAATGTTAAATAACCAAAACAACCTTCACTATTACACATATTTTTGTGCTGTTTTTGTTAAAAAACGAAAGCTGTATTTTTTTTCTTAAAGTAAAATAGATTGTGGGTGTTGATTGCTAAGGATTATTCCAATATCTATTTTTGCAACTGAGTAAAAAAATTTATAAAGTTTACTATTTTTTACTATTTATATCATACGTTTATGAAAACAATAAAACGGTTTCTGAAAATGTATTCGGCAATCAACATCCGCATATGACAGTACTTCAAAATGAAACCAAATTTTTTAATTTATTCCACGAATTAACGGGAAAAAATGACTTATTCTGTAGCATTGCTCTTATGGGAATAAGATTCAATATGGCGGGCAGCGAAGCGCCCCCTTAAATATAAAATATAACGCGTAACGAAAAATGAATTGGTTGCTATCGCAATGACAAATATTTCTCTATAATTATATGTATATCATGTTATGAATAATACCGTTTTATTATACAAAATGTGGGTAAATATAAACTACTTATGGTGATACATAAGTAAATATTGTATAAAACTTGTCTATCTCTATTAATATATCCTACATAATATTTAGGATAGTGATTCGTTTAACAACATGGTTGTAAATTTTTTGCGAGGTATATTTAAATAATTCCAGATCCAACTAAGAGTAAATAATTTTTTTTAAAGTATTAGTTTTCAATTCTTTCAAAAATGGTTCTATAAAAACGTAGGTTCTATTACATTAAATGAGAATTTCGCTTAAACCATTTCCAAAGTAAAAAGTTATTTTATTCTTAATTGTTTTAACGTTATTGATTTAAACTGCAAAAATACAGAATTTGACATAATATTGTTTAACTTTTATAATTCATTATTGTGACATTTTACATAATTTGTGTATGCAAAATATAATAAATACACTAGGGGAAACCCCTGCGTGCTCACGATAATCGCGTTGGGACCTTCCATTCCCATAATCATGTTACGTTTTCTTTATAATAAAGGCGCAGGATTAATAATAACCCCAAAGCTAAGATGGAAAATAATGTTAAATGTTCAAATCAAATTATTTTGTATTTTTTATAACAGCAGTTATAATAAGGTTAAAAGAATAAGCAAGGCTCAGGTCTACACTTTAATAAAAAATGTAACTAAAAGTTAAAAATACAAATAATTGCTTCAAAGTTTGAAATCATATATGCTTTCAATGGAAATATTGGAGCAAACAGTTGTTTTTTCTGTTATTTTATTGAATTGGTTGCTTTTGTAATAAATTTAGTCTAGGCCTAACCTAAGATTGTTTCCGAATAAATTTACAAATATTAAAATAAATTATATTTTTATCTAAATGAATAATTACAGCCTATGTTAAGTCAAGAGTAGTGTAACTTTTTATTAGTAAAACTATTTTTTCAATCGGTTCAGTAGTTCAAGAGATTAACCCCTACATACAAACAAACTATTTTACCTCTTTATAAAATTAGTATAGTAAATTAGTATACTCTGTAAGATTATTTAGCAACTCTCTTTACTCCCTAAAGTTAACACGTGAAAACCAAAATAAACAAGTCTAAGCTAGTCCTACGTAAAAAAATTAATCTGAATATAATAAGAAAGCCAGACTTATAAGACTTGAATTGATAAAACTGTCAGACAAAACGTATAACTGCATTCAACCTAAATCATAAAACCGCATAATATCATCAATACAAGAAGGTCCTAATATCGTCGCCAACATACAGTATAAGTGCTGTAAATTGAATATAACATGATAACCAAATTATAATCGTTATATTTGATTTGTAAGTAAAAGATTCTGATGAGGACATTTATTTATGTAAATCCTGGTCTAGAAAGCGTTTTAACTTTCCACATTCTTTAGTATTTAATTAAACTCTTACAGCGGTTCTTGCTTGGGTAAAACAAGGATTAAGCTTAAATTAAATAATTTAAGCTTGAAAGAAAGTCAAGATATTTAATTAAAAATTAAATTATGTTTAATTCTGCAATATGTATTTTTTGTGTAAATTAGCAATTAAAATAAACTTTTTCATAAAATAATGTAAATTTTATAATTTGAATACAAGTCCGTTTTAAGTCTTTGTAGATAGACATTTGTTTAGTTCTTTCGATAAAACTAACTTTTTTGATTTCTTTTCTATATATCAAAAATATAAATAACTAACGGATTATATAATGTCATGCAGTTTAACAGATGAATCTAAAAATCTAAAACAACAACAGTTTCTCAAAGAAACTGTTTTTGTAGTAAATACTGCATACATCAGCAAATAATAATTAATTACTAAATAAAACATGAGTAACTTTTAGAAATATTTCATAATAACTGTAATCAAATACATCATTCATTTTACAGGAAGGTTGATAAAAGGTCAAAATACGGAAAATTTTTAATGTGGAAATTAAGAATGGAAATTAATAAATATATTTCAGAATTGCAGCATATACTTTTTATTTTGTCAGCAGTTGTCGCGTCATAAAGTATCTCGCATGACTATTAGCTTGAACTTTATTGATTAACTTTAAACACTTTAGAAGCTTGATATTACACGTAATATAATAGAAAATTTTAATATCATAGAATTTTTTTGTTTGATAATCATGTATTACAATTTGTACTTAAAGATTGCATACCTATGTAAACTGAAGTTATACAAATAAATTTAATTGTCTACGTAAGTTTCATTACGAACAACAGGTATCAAATAAGACAGTTTGAATGTTTTATATGGGGTTTAATCAATTCACAATAGTGCATATTATTTTCTGTTAAGTCTAAATTCATTTCTCGTGAAACGTCTTATTTGCATTTTTATTCAGCAAAAGTGTAATAAATTTGATCCAACATGTAGGGGAAAACTTATTAGAAAAGGTATTTTAAATTTACCAAATTGCTAATGCTATAAAAGTTTAACGTCCCAAGATAAATCAGCGCTTCAACAAGAACACAATTTGCAGCGTTTACAGACCTTGATCAAGGAAAGAGAACTTGTGTATTCAAGTCAAAAACAAACGGGCTGAAAGGAATGTCAATTACAAATAATTAGTACATCCAGTGAAATTCATAAAATGTTGTGCATAGCCTTTGGAGATTCGTAAGAGGTGGCCTTAATAGTCTCTAAAAATGGTTTTAGTTATTTCTTTAATAATTTGATAAAAATCAGTTGCAGTTGAATTCTATAAATTTGTTATTGACTAGTAAAGTATTTAGCAAACAAGCTACTTAAGCTATTGCACGTTAGAGTTTATTTTCTAATAAAGCTGTTTCGAATTTTCTTTACATTCTTGGATGGCGATTGATTGTACATAAATGTTTGTCCAAACTAGTAAGAATGTAATACAACTACAGTTTGTTCTGCACTAAGTCAATCCCAATTAATTAAGTTGAAAAAAATCGAGTTAATCGTTAAAATTACATACAGTCAACATGTCAAATAACAGATCATAAGTACTTTATTTATTTACAATTCTTACTATTGAGTACGGTATTTCCATTTATATTTATAGGACGACAAAGAAAGTTGTATCGACATATGTTTTTTGTTACTTTTAAAGTACTAGATTTATTTTAATTTGTAACAAATACAGTAATTTAAAGAATTAATACATAATGATTTAATTTGTACAGAATTAAACTAAATACTTTACTGATTAGAGAGCCAGCAATAACTATTGTCATATTTGACCGTCCAAACAGTTGCTATAGTAAAAATATGTTTGTTTCCTTCTACAATACATTATTTACATTTATAATAGTATTTATAAAATAAGAAAAATCTTTTACAATTTCAATTACATAAAAATCGACACTTGAAAAATTAGAGTAACAAATGTTACAAAATAAATTTGAAGTATTTTTCGGATTAGAACTAGACTAAATATCCAAACATTATAGGCATAAAATTGTGTTTTTTAAATTAACATGACATATTTTACTTTTCCCACCCACTGTAAGGACATTGTCTTATGTATATTCTTAAAATACGTAATTGTATAACTATATTTTTCCTTCATTAAATAACTTTAATAAATCATTAATATAGCATGATTTATTTATTTACAAAATAAATAATTAATACTTTTAAATATTGCAATGAACGCACTACAAACTTTAATCAATCATTACTTTTAATCTTAACCTAAACAACCTGATTAAAACCATAACACAACCATTTAAAATTGTATGTAGAAACTAAAGAACTGAATTATTTTCTATCTATTAGAAAACTCCCTGCAACTCTGAAATATCCGAGGAAATATATAACCAGATCATGCGACCACTTAACTGGACGTAGCCGGCAGCTTCTAGCAGAAACATACACTTAGGATTACAATTTTGTAACATAACTATCATTACATAATATGTTAATATAAAATTGTAAAACAATTTACAGATAAGTTAAAATAACCCATACCACTGTAAACCAAGAAATATATTGTGATACTTATTCACAAAGTGTATTGTTATGGACATTCATTTAATACATATTAGACAATAATATTGTAATGTAGGTTTAGGACCTATATTACCTAACCTATCTTATATTCTTACATGAGCAATAATTGTATGTTTTTGCAGAATTTAATTTCGAAAACGGCTCTAAGGATTCCCTTGTAATTTGGTACATAAGTTTTTGTTACCCAAAAAATCAGTTGGACTTATTGAAAATTACCGGAAAACTCGTTTTCTACATCTTTTTCTCAAATTAAAAAGTAAAATTTGTCCATTTAAAATACACAGAACAGCTGATGCATAAATGTTTTCAATGCCAGTACCATAATCAGATGTTTCCTTTAAAGTTGTGTGGTAGGCCTAATGTGTATCAGTAGTTACCATAGCAACTAATAAATATCATATAACACAGACGTTAAACAACAACAGCTTCTAAAACTTACCCTTTATTAATTAAGTTGTGAAATGTTATAGGCCTAACCTAAAAAAATCCTATATGGTATTACACTCATTTAGGGTACGTTAAACTATTAACAAACAACAATGTTTAAATACATTTACAATATTTAAACACAAACCTAACATACTTTGCAGTTTCCATGATGTTTAATACTGTACATTGAGTATGTTAATCACTTACATACCTGATATATTCTTCAAAATAAAATATAAATTTTTTTTTTAAATAGTCAATCGATAAAAACATATCAATTAAACATATTTATTAAAATATTTTTATAAAATAATCTTTAAAGATAATTTTATAATTTGCTTTATCGGGGATATAAAACAAAGCTAGAGTTTAGCTGATGGGATCATAACCAGATCGTAGATCGGCTTCCAGCTAGTATTAATTATAGACACATGACTAGAAGACTAAAGGGGACCTTACACGATCAGTAATACTGTCATTACCTGTAATGTCATTACCATCAAAAGTATTACATCATTACTCCTTCATTACTTTTTAACCTTACACGATCATTTCTAATGACATTACTTTTCTTCAGTATTCGTACGTTTTGTGTACGTATGTTGACGGGACTATGTTTAACAATGAACTGAGTAATGTCATTAATAATGATGGCGTACCCTACACGATCATTATTAATGACATTACCCCCACAACAAGCCAGTAATGACGACTTAAAATCAGAAAATCCGGATTCTCGTCATTACTAGGCATCATTTCAGTTTTGTCCCCCTTACACGGTCAGTATTAATGTCATTATTATAAAATAATGACAGTATTACTGATCGTGTAAGGTCCGCTTAAAACTGATCTTTCAGATAAAACTTATAACGTGTAACGGAAACCCCAAGGTGACTAAGTGGTCTCATACATTTAGACTAAAAATGTAATAGATTAGAACTATATTAGAAATCAACCAAAATATAATTTTTATTGTTTATGACTTGTTCTTATTGGAATTAGAATATTCTGACTGAAGACATTATGTAATCCCGTCTAGAAATGTATTTAAATTTAAAACTTTTTTAGTCCCTTTTACAGTGGTTGTTGATTTCTTAACAAAGATTAAATTGAATAATTCAAGATTTAAAAAACATGAAATATTTAATTTAAAACCTAAATTATAGCCTATTTATTTAACGTGGAACTTAAATATACGCTGTTTTAAAGTTATGTAAACTCATATGGTTAGTTTTAATGGTTAGTTTTAGTGTGATTTTGAGCCTTCATAAATAAAACGTTTCCATATTTAATATTATAAAAATTGTATAGATAATTCGCTAAAACTTTAACTGCATTGTATCGAATATTAATAACGAACAGACACATTTTACATTATGTAGTGTAATATCAAAACATTATCTCTTGTCCAAGTCAACTGATGGATGTTTACGGTTCGTCGATCTAATTAATTGTTTCATTTGAGTAATCAATTAGGCTATTCGTATTGCTGAATTTATCGAATCTACGTTCTACCTAATATTTACATGCATCAAAGTTTTGTATAGCTTAAATGTATATTTTATGTACAGTTAGTCCTAATTAAATCATTATTTAAATACGACCATGTTACAGAAAACAAAAGAGTATCAGAACATAAATTATTATTTCAGGTACCATTTGATTTTTTTGTTTTATGTTTCAGGACTAACTCACTAGTTAGCTACTTAAATGCAAATTTCAATAATGTATATAAAATCGCATTATCAGTTTAGTTAAACCCGGGGAAATAACTTAACAATTACTTTAAAAACAAGCAGTTATTTGTGTGTCTTAAATAATACACAATTAAATGAGTTTCAGGATTCGTTTACTATTACATTTCAAAAATAATTTTATAAAACTATTGTTTAATTTAATTACATAAATTTTATTAAAAATTGTGTATAATTTAAAATTTCTACTTCACCAAAAACATATTCTTGTTTTGGTTCAGCTAATTGAGAATAATAATTTCCATTACTTCATGATCTTGTTTGATTTAATTTAAATATAAGAACGAACTGTATTTTGTGTTACGTTTTATAAATAGTTGTCAATTTAAATAAAAAAAGTTTAGGCGTGCAATTTATATCGTGTAAGGAATGAATAGACTCATTTATTACTTGGGAAAGACGGCGACACACGTAAAACGTAGTATTGCCCCTGTGGAACATTTTCCACAAACCCACCCCTTGTGGACCATTATTATCAATAACAATTTCTATATAACAGAATGCGTAGCAGTATAACTTTCATTTTAAATTAAACGTACTTTTAAAAGCAATCATAACAATGAAATAATATACGTTTATTCCACATTAGTTCAGTTAAATCGTCCATTAATACTATAAAATCGTATTAAACCCAATTAAACAATACATTCAAAATTACAAAATTTTAAATAAAACTGCTTATTGACATAAGATAAATGTTAAGAAACCTAAATACATTTGTTCAAAGAATCATAGCATCGCTAGCTTGTGTATGGCGTCTGTGGAACTACACTACTATACTAGCCAAGCGAGGGTTTGTAGGTTTACTTTTCAGAAATCAACAATTTCTAGAATCCTAACAATTATAATATTGATTTTGTAATCATATGAAAAACTTAAGGATATTACATGTGTAGACGAAGTAACAAAAAGCCCAGCTTATCTAAAAAAAACTACCTGTTATATTAAATTTCATACGAACCAATTTATTAATAAAAGTAAAATTAAATCTAATTTAAGCTGTTAGTAGTCATGATTGCTAGTTAAATATTGCGTTAAAAATGCTTAAAGAGTCAAATTCAAACTTGAGTTTCAGCTGTTTCATACAGTTTTCTGGAACAGCTCTTAATAAATTCAGCTTACTCCTTCGTAGGTTAAAGATCACCAGTTGTAGGCAGGATATATTAAACATAAGTTTGTTTGAATTGTGATATTAATAAGTAAAAAAACTCTATTTACTTATTTTCAAATCTTGTTTCGTCTCAACATACAAAGGACAAAAGGTATGTAAGGGATGAAATTTACAAATTAAGGTTGAAGACAAAAATGCACTGATAATTGATGTTTACACATGCTATGTACTTCCTAGAAAATCTAAATTGTTCGTAAAAACTAAATTAATTTTGTTCAATAATAATAATGTATAACTTGTAAAACCCTGCCTATATTTAAAACAGTTAACTTAACAAATGTAATTTTATTTTTTCCTGGTATGTCTAAATTAGTTTTTCATAGAACCCTCTTATTTGCCTTTCTTATTGAAAAGTGTAATAAAGTAAATCCAACACGTAGGTGGAAAACTCTTTAGAAAGGTAACATTTTCGCTTTACCAAATGTCTACAACTGTCTTTTGATGCTACAAAAGTTTAATTTCCGAAGATAAATCAGCGATTCAACAAGAATAGCGAGATTTTGTACATCCAAGTTAACGACAAACGTGCTGAAAGGAATTTCAATTAGATTTGGAGCATCCAACGAATTTCATAAATAGACAATGTTGAACTTACTCTTTGAGCGTTCTATATTGAAGTTGTCTTGTGGTTTTTGACGAAATTATTTAGAAAAATCAATGAACAACCAAACTACTCAAGTCTTATATATATATATATATTTGTTGTTCAATTTCATCAATTTTTATTAAAACATTTATTTCTAATAACACCATTTTGAATTTTTGTATATGCTTCGATGGCTATTTACTTTAAACTGTTAATCCAAGGTCGTAAAATGGAAATACATCAGCTTAAAACATTATAGTTTAAGAGGCATAGAGTTTATTATTCAAATTATATACTACATCGATTTATGTCAAAACATTTAGAAACCCTTACGAGAAAGAAATGTTTTTAAAACAGCATATTACAATATTAATGTTTTAACTAACTTATATTGTAGAGATGATAGCAAGTAATAAGGTGTTTGTAAAACAAATTACAGATTTTACTGTGTAACTTTAACAGTAATTATATTAAGCTTTGCCAGATATTTTCTCCAATTAAAGTAGATTAACATAGTTTCGAAGGCAACACATATTAAAATGGAACTATGTTTTAACATAATTAATTTTAATTTCAATTAATTGCGGGCTCAGTACAATGTAAACTCACTCTCATACTGTAAAGTAAATTAAATTTGAATAGATGCAAAGTTATGAAACTCTCTAAAAGTTAATAAGTGAAATATACATTGCTGTTTCAATATAAATTAAATTTCACCCCGAGAAAATCAAACGAAATTTCAATAAACTAATTAATAATTTCGGTTGATTTAATTTATTTGTTTAATTTATTTAACTTTTTATAATAACTTAAAGTATCTACATAAAACCCATCTAAGCTTCTATATTAAAGCTAATTTGATATATTCAACAGTTCCGAATAACTATGTTACACGCCCTCAGTCGCTATGTAAAGAGGAGCTTGTATGCCTCCGGGAAGGCGAATATGCTGCCTTTTAGTTTTGTAGAGAAGACTTATTTTATGGTGTTGTATTTGTTTTACTGTGTACTATTTACGGTAAAATCTGCCGCAAGTTTAAACATTTGAGACAAATCACTATCACAACATATATTAGCAAAACTATTAGTCTTACATTTTTTGGGTTCCATAGAAGTACTCCAACAGTAAAGTTTCGATGATACATCAATAAATCATTTCCCCACAAATCTTTAATTTTACCATTTGTTACGATTAAATTTTGTATAGTACTTTTACTATAATCAAATACAATATAATGAGAAATTAAAGACACAAATTTAATATTCCTTTCAAGCTGGAAAGGGTAGGTAAAATATTTGCTCCGCATACAAATTATTTCAAACAATATTTGCCATTATTATGACCAAGAAAACTTATAAACATTGAAAACAAATATTAAAACCAGGGAGAAACTAAGCTCATATTTCCACAAATTTAATAAACCTCGCCGAGAGAAACGCGAAACAACGCATAAAGGTTCGTGTGAACAAAAGCATTTCCAGCTTAAACGGCCATAATCAGTCTGGGAAATGTTCCATGGGCATGCAAAGATTTGTCAGAGATTATATTATATAAACATTTTTTCTCTTATTTTAATTCATTCCTCCACGTTTATTGTGAAACTATTTAAATAATCAATCTCGTTTTCAAATTGTCTCCTAGGCCTACTTTCATAAACATCGTTTGTAAGGAAGACTTGCACGTATTTTATACTCACAAAAATACTTAATGTACAATTCAACCATACAAACATGTTATTTACATTTAAAAACATATTCAATATACCAGAGTTATAATGTGTCAAATGTGTGGAAATAAAAACTAATTATTAATTATTAATTTGTGTGTCAGTATTACATGACTAATATAACTGTAAACAGTAGTAATATTATTTATTGAATTGAGTTTATATAAATTGAACTATTATTTTAAGAAGATACTGTTCTAATAACTAACTAACAATAACTAACTGTTCATATTAGTAATTAAAAACTCTACAAATGAAACAACAAAGTTATAAATTTACCTATATATTTTTGTATAATACAGCTGAGTTGCTTAAATATTAAACTGACAGTGTGGTACTGTTAGGATTAGTCTGGATATGTTAATTGTGACATTGAGTTTGTTTTAGTGTGAGTCTGCATCTATACGACGACAGCATGCCTGAGTTGCATGGTGTATGCGGAATATGCGACGGGATACAGCAGCAGCAGCGGGAGCCACTGTACACCTAGGGCTTCCGTTGGATCATCCCATTGGACCATATCTATTCTTCGGAGATCTCTTACATTGGTTTTGCGGCGCGGTAACGGACGACACAGCGTGTGAAGGAGCGGACGACGCCAACGTCCACGGGGTCTCGGGATGTGTTGCATGCCTCGTCAACGGATAGCGGGACGCCATCTGAAGGGTACGCTGGATTCCTTTCCCCACACCCCTTTTTCCCCAAACATTGGACAATTAAGTGTATGATTAGATTATTGTGTTATTGGTTGTTTTAGGGGTTGTGTAACTCTTGTGTAACTTTTCATTTCTGAGGTCTCGCCACGTTTTCTTCGCTATTCTCCTAAGATGTTACATATTCATTATGTTAAATCAGCAAATAAAACTACTCAGATCTCACTGCCGTTAATAAAATTAGCTCCTCGACGGCGTGGTACACATGGCCTAATCCTTATACATTATTATATAATTAAATTATTTCAAATTTATAGTTAATCAAGTTTTATCAAAATATTTACATACAATGATTCAGTGGTACATTTTAAATGTCAATGAGTATGGAACAGTAATTATAGATTGATTTAAACCAAAAAATATTACTAAAATATTATAATTTCATAAAAATATTTATTATGTATTTTATCTAATTTAACGATAAATTGTTAGTTACAATAATGTACTTTCAAAATATTAGATTGCAATCACATTTTTTTAAATCTGTTTAAACAGTTAATTAACTTTACAAATGTGTATTAACTGAATAATAAAGCCTTTTTCAGATAATCTGTATAAAAAGATAGTCTCTCAATAACAAACACATATTCTATATGTATATAGGCCTATTACCTTATTATACATGTCGAATGATCATATTTCCATCAAGACGTATTTTTTGCAATAAAATACAATGCAGTTAAATAAATAACTATGATATTGTTAGAGAAAACAGTAAGTGGCGTTTTAACATTTAATGTGTTGTTTTCGGAATTTTAGAAATGAATACAAGAAATGGAATATGTTATAATATCAAAAAGCAGTTACAATGCAGTAAGATATGAATATTTATAATATCGAGGAATAATTAATAACCACTAAACAATAATATTTAACTTTATAATTAGATCATTTAAGGTTCCGGACAAATGTATAAACCATCTTTATAAAAATACTAAATATTCATGAACATTATAAAGTTGCATTGTTGATATTATTTGTGTTGTTATTCTATTTACTCCTGCGTGCTCCACACGCCAACCCCGTTGAAACCTGACACACGTAGGTTATGCTTTCTTTATAATAAAGGTGTGGGATTAATAATAACTTCAAAGTTAAGATAGTAAATAATGTTAATTGTTATAATCAAATTATTCCGTTTATTTTATAACAGCAGCTATAATAAAGGTTAAAATAACCAGCAATGCTCAAGTCTACAACCAAACAATAACCTTACTGAAAAGTTAAAAATACAAATAATTATTTCAAATTTTCAAATCAGCGGTTAATGGAAACCGCTGATTTCTGTACCAGCATTAAACATATTGAATTATGATTTTATAATGGCGATCCCACTGTAGTAAAATATTTAGTATAGTGTGTGTTGTTTTTACGTACAATAGATGGCGCCATTTAAAAAAACCTTACTAAAATTAGAAATACAAATAACTGTTTTAAAGTTTAAAATCAGCTGTTAATGGAATATTAGAGCAAACATCTGACTACTATAACAATACTAAACATATTTAAATATTATTTAGTATAAGGCACTCCCATTGCTGTAAAATATTTAATATAGTTTGTGTTGTTTTTACGTCCACAGATTGCACAGTGTTTCATAAAAACAAGCTTGCATTCGAATACGACGTTGTGTGAAAATGTCAAAGCAATCGGTGAAAAATAGATTTTGAACAAACGAATATTTACAATTTTATTTATATAGATCATTTGGTATATGGTACTCCCATTGCTGTAAAATATTTAGTATAGTGTGTGTTGTTTTAACTTCAAAAGATGGCGTTGTTCAGAAAAACCTATCTTAAAAGTTAGAAATACAAATAATTGTTTTAAGTTTGAAATCAGCTGATAATGGAAATATAGGAAACAGCTGACTACTGTTATTATTACAGTCAATAAAATATGTAATGGAGCTTAAATTTTTGTTAAATATGGAGTATATTTTTTGTTGTTTTTATGTTCAATAGATACTGCTGTTTTTCAAAAACAATAAAAAACACGCGTGTATTCGAAATGGAACATTGAGTCAAAATTTCAAAATAATCGGTGAAGAACTTTCGGAGATTAGCGATTTTGAACAAACGAACATTGTACATTTTTATTTATATAGATTTAGGTAAATTTAAACTTAACACACTCTTTAACGCTATTGAAAATAATAAAAATTTTCTCAAGCTTTTAATTATTATAGTTTTTTTTCTATCTGAGACATTAGCAACATACATGTAATTTAAATTTTAAATACCTCGTCAGTCGTCAATATGGTAAAGAGTATATAGCCTATATGTATAGGAATTATTATACAAATATGAATAATAATTCATGAAAATTATTATAAATTTGAATTGAAATACGTGATGGTCCTTTGAATATATACAATGTGATTGTCACCTTGGGAGTATACATTTATTGAAGCCATAAAATACATAGGCTACATTTTTCAATCTTGTTGTGCTTAGTAATGCCTTGGAAATTGCATCCGGTGCGGTGTAGCAGACATGCATTACTTACTCTTACTTATACATAGTTTTATTTTCACGTTACAATGCTTTTACACATTCTACATTTATGTTTATGAGTGTACATAATAAAGTACTCAACATTCTGATGCAAACGAACTCTTTCATAAATAATTATATATTAATAACACCAACAATAACTGACGCAAACGAAATTGTATTTCTACATTGAAATTTCACGTTCATCGATACTAATTTTGGTGGATCCTGTTGTAACAACATTAGATGAAAATGAAGTGTATAAATGTTTTGCTATGATAGAAACAAAAGTAAAAATCAAAGGTTCATCTCCTATAGGACTAAAGCCAAATCGGTTTCTTTAAATATAAAAAACCCGTTCGACATAAATTAATTTGCATACTTAATCATTTGCATTTAGATTAGAAGTTTTATTTTATAAAAAAACTGCTACTTATATAAAAACTGTATACGTATATTTATGGGTATTTATGTTTGTGTTATACAAATAAAATAAATGTCTTTCACTACATTTTACCAACCACATTGATTGCAAAAGTGGGTGAGTGATGACCAGACCCATAACACCGTCAAGAAAGGGGCGAACAAGGAATTATATAATTATAAAAATGTAAAAAATACAGGAGAAATAATATAAATATTTCCAAAGAGATCAAAACAAGATTAGTAGGCCTATAGTCGAAATTGTACAAATATCTAATATCAGTGCCTCTCTCTACTCTGGCCTAGTCTAAAACAAAACAAAAGCACAAAACTCTTATCATCCTATGAAGTATAAAAATAATTTGACCTCAAATATTCAACTTATTTATGTTAATCAAGAATAATAACACAAATTCTCACACACTTACGTTTGAAAATATAACTCGTATCAACTGCAAAGTCTTCATCCATAGTGATACATGAGCTACAACTAACAAATTATTTCTTCTCATTCGTCAAGCTTAAAGTTTTTTGTTTATGTTATGACCCAAACCCCTGTCCCTAACCTGAGGAACACTTTAAATCTTATAATATAAAAAATATATAATAATTATTATAAAAAATGTATTATTACCCAAACATTTTGAATTATTGTCAATAAATATTTACTATTCTTTATGGTTAAGTTGGTATTTGTTCAACATAACAAGCAATTTTTAAGTAAGATGAAATGTGTAAAACGACGTGATGGAGCAGGTGGGATTTGAAACGTAAAGTAACGTTTTTAATGTGGTCTAATTTACAATAATATTTTGTATGCAATATTTGGTGTCAGAATTATTGGTCCAAGAAAATGGCTAAATTTAGTGGCTATTATGAAAAAGCTGCAGAAGTCTACTTGTCCGCAAGTCAACACAGAACCTGTAAGCGATGAAGACAGCTTAGATTTTTCGCCTACAAACTCTTCCCCAACCAAAAAACAAAACAATAATACAGTGACATTTCTAATGGGTCATATTCCAAAGTTATGGGATGTATGAACAACACATTATTTTAAAAGAATTTAAATTAGTTGTCAATTTATAAAAGCTGTAATATTATTTGGATAAAATTAGCATAAATAAAGTAAAATGTCCAACAATGGAAAATAAATCTATCGTCTCCATGGTTTTTAAAATCATTTCTGTTTTAGTAATACAGTTACTAGTTCACAGAATATTATTTGCTGCACACACAGCTATTTAAATACGCACATCACTGATATTAATCTCAAAAATGGGATTCTTTAAATCCGTCAGACGATGTAAGTCTTCATTTGTTAAAAAATCTTAATTTGAATTATGTCTGGGAAGGTTTAGGTTTCAGAAAGATCTACGTTTTGAAGACAGTTCTGCTGTATTGGCAATACAATTCTTATAAACTTCATACGCAGATTAATAAATACTCAACAAAACTAGATTAAGGCCTAGATTAACTATTTGTTGGTAATAGATTGAAACGCTAAAACGGTTACACTGAACTAAATTAAATACTTTAGATTACAGTTTGACACAAAAACAGTAAAGAGTTTTGTGCGTTTATTATTGCTGAACGTGTTTTTTATGTCTACGGTAAATGTGATGTTGAGAGTGTACGAATTCAGTTGTGTTGCATAACCTTTTAAGTGAATTCTTATACCGAGAAATAATACACAATAAACACGAACTATCTACGTCTTATTTCGACTAAACAACCTTCGACCCGTAATTAGCTTCCTAACAGTTGTTTGCTATTTATTGATAAATAGGCCTGCATAGAAACAATACAAAATATTAGGCCTATATAGAATCAAATCTGTTACGTGTTTTGTTTTGTATTATAATACTATTGAATAACGATTTGAATTTATAACCTAAAGTAAATCAGGATTTTACCAGAGCTAATATAGATTTAGTTTGGTATAGGCCTACATATTAACGTTTATGACTTACTGCTTTCTTTCTGCTGTTTATATTTAGGTTAGGCCTGTCTCTTGCGTCAACTTTTTGGTAAACATAGGAACGCTTATGGCTTACTGCTTTCTTTCTGCTGTTTA
>JAGFPH010001253.1:293709-305295 GCA_018207615.1 Philaenus spumarius
TATTTAGGTTAGGCCTGTCTCTTGTGTCAACTTTAAAGTAAACATAGTAACGCTTATGACTTACTGCTTTCTTTCTACTGTTTATATGTTTAAGTAGCCTAGGCCTGTCTCATGTGTCAACTTTATACATACAATAAGAAATCTTCTACAATTAAATTTGTAAAACAGAAAAATGAACTGAGTTATTTTTTTTTTTTTTCTTTATATTTTCACAGTTTTAAAGGGTATGCAAAATGTTTAGCCTATTTTGAATTAAAAATCGCCCAGGTAGACGAGCCGGTATAGCCAGGTCCCCTAACCATAATAGGTCTAACCTTTCTACCCTCGAACCTTTCTAATGCCTTGTTCTATTAGTTACGGAACTTTTGTCTTTTATTATACAATTTAATAAGTATTTTAGTAGTTACATTTTGTTTGTGAATTTTTCAGGCTTCCGTTTGATAAATATTCTGTTGATGTAAGTCTATGTAATATATTATTATTTCCAAAAACAATTATCCCAAGTAGGCTATTTACTTTTAAAATTTTGAACCAGCCTATTATACGTTTACCATGTGTCTTAGTTTAAATGGATGGAGTATTTTATAGTGTCTATTATTGATTTTAGTCGATTTGTAATATTGACATTTACTACATTTATTAATGAAGAAACTGTTAAAATATTCGATCATCATAAGTGGTTAAAGAAAGTTGCATCTTGTAAATGTTAATACATTAAGACATTTTGAATATACATAAACTATGTTGTATGTTTAACAAACTAGTACGGTCCCAACCTTCCGTATAGCCTTTCCTTTCCTTCCTTGATCATTTTTGTTATTTGTAAAGAAGTAAATAAAACACAATTGATTGTCAATAAAGTATAATAATAGTATTTTAATTGTCTAATATCGTCTCTCGTCTAAACTCTGATAAAACGGGAAGTGGACCTATTTTCAATCGGCGGTAATAGTAAACTATAACATCTGAAAATAAATATAACCTCAAAACACAACCGTGCAACAGATACGAACAATATTGTAAAACATACTTTTAAAAATGACTTAATTCGCATAAATAATTTGCGGCGGTGAATAAAATTCCTTAAAACTGTGCTCCTAAAATTAAAATTACCTTCAGGTTTTGTAGGCTTCAAATCTGAGGGAAAAATTACGAATAATTTCAAACAAAATTTTGGGTACGTAAATAGTACCGTAACAGAAATATATTTGTCCGTTTAAAACACGCAGCAGCTGATTGACGGCGTTCAGTGTTGGGTAATTAGCTGTTTACCAACTATAAACTTGCGTAGACTTATTTCTCAACGGTTCGTCCACTAACGGCTGGTTTCATAAGTTTAAATAATTTGTAGGTTAGGTTTTTGTTTACAAGTAACTTTTTACAGGTAAACTTAATGATTTGATTTAGACAGTAATATTAATTACCAATTTTAGCTTTAAAGTTATTAAATTGTTTAATATTTCTAAGAATGAAACAAACAATTATTAAAACTGCTATAATATGAGTATTGTTACAAAACTGGCTTTGCTATCATTAACCGAGAATTCAATATGTCTAACTAAAAAAAGATGTGGAGAAAGGAAGGGGTATGCGTGTTAAGCATGCAGGATCTCCCCAAGTAGAAATTTTAAAGTCTACAAAACAGCATTTTTAAATCTTAGTTAAAACATTTTCAATTGCGTTTTCTATTTTGGATTTCGTGAAGGCCTAGTAGGCTACTGAAGATGTTCTATAAATGTTGCTTATTACAATTAAGCAATAACAAATCTAAATAGGTAAATTACAATATTAGTACTACATACTTGAGGTAGGTTCCTTCTATAACGGACTATTTTTGTTCCAGTATTTTGCTGTGGAAAGAAAAAGCAACCTGATGTAAATATTGTCGGCGGAGGAGTTATTGTCAAAAAAGGATGCTTAAAGAAATGCAATAAGGATGCACCAGTAGGACTCGGTAATTGTATTCTTAAATTGTTATAACTACTACAATACTCGTCATGCTTGTTGTTCATATTTGTTGTAATTTTTACTTTGGGAAATTATTAAATTATAATAGTTTTATGTTGCATTGATCACTGGTAAGGTGACAGGATGTTTTTTTTTTTGTAAGAATCTGTTGAATAAGTCATATTATTCTCATACACAATACTATACTTACTATAAAATAAAAAAAAAATAAAAAAACAATATTACTTCTAAATCATAAAACAAGAAAAACTTAATACAAACAACAACAGAAAAAACTTAAGAAGAAGAAAAGAAAAAGGAATGAAATATTGCAGCCTCCATGGGTCTGCCCGTTTTGAGGCTGCATATCTCTGAATTAAAAGACCAAGAAAAAACAGAGGTCAAGATGTCATCGGGAGCAGTTAAATTGTTAATAAATTAAAATTAAAATTAAATTTAAAATTGATTAAAAATATTACAAAATATTACAAATAAAAGTAAAACAAGAATAATTTGTTCTGTGATAATTAAGCCAAAGGATCTGCGTCCATAACATGAATATAACTTAGTTAAAATTACACATAGGCCTACATAACACACACTCACATACCATAATAAATCATACACACTCTCTCTCTCTCATACCTATAAACACATTCGTAGCTACAAGTTCAACATATTAAAAAGAAACACAATAGGTACTATACACAAATATTTAAAAAAAAAAGAAATGGAAAAAACTTCCGTACCCCTATCACATTCACACTTATTTTCCATGCATCCAAAGTATATTACGTGGCTTGGTTATTTATTTATGTAATCTTAAAATGTATCCATTAATTTATAACCACCCTGTATATAGGAAACTACGGAGAAACTTCGTTCAGAGTCTCGTTTTTCTAAAACTTCTAAAAACCAAGCAAATTATCTTATCACAATTCCTCTCCAGCTAATATAGTTTTCTTTAATTTCAGCCGACCCTGTGGTGATTAACGACTGGGACACCTGGGACGACTGGGACGCTGTACACGTCCCAACTAACTTCCGTAAGTTGTGAATTAATAATTTTATTACGTCATAATTATTTTGATATTAACCATTAACTCTTATCCGGTAATTATTTTTGTATAAACATCTTCCTGCAATGCTATGTCATTACAGTAAAACTTGTTTTTTTGTTTAGAATTATATAATGTGTTTAATATATATACTTGATGCAGGGTTCTGCAACTTAAAACGAAAAGTGAGAAGGTTTTAACAATGCAATTTATTTGTTTAGGGGTCGTTATGACGTTTTCACTCCTTAGCAGTTCGCCACAAAATTGGTGACATTGGTGTTTCCGTCAGTGTGTCACTGATCGGTTGAAGGTATTTCAGTAAAATTGTTCATAGAAAGAATATTTGAATATTGGGGGCCTAGGTTTGGTAACTGTAAACTAAATATGTTGTGATATGTTGTGTGTGCCGAGGCGTAGTATGTAAGGGATTTATTCGTGAATATCAAAACTGTTGTGATGTGTAATTTTTAAAATGTAAAAATTGCTGTTAAAACAAAATGTGTACCTCTAGTTCTGAAAGCAGTTAAACAGTGTTGTTAGATGTGATTGGATATTTTTAAAGCACAAACAGTTACCAATGAATACTTAAAAGTTAAGAAGCGCTGGTCCTGTGTACTAAATTCTAATAGATTCTTCTAACTCAAAGTTGTAGTACAGCAATGAACCGATAGGAAGCGCTGGCAAACCGTTTAACTCGCGGCGAAGTGCGAGAGAGCGCGAGATACAATGTTTTCTTTCCCTCTCTTTAAACGACCTTGCGAAGCAGTCCGAGGCCGCAAGGATCGGAGTTCAAACTCTGCGAGTTTTTTCGCAGCGAGTGGAACGAAGGAGCGCGTGGTGGAAACAAATTCTACTAATAGATTTCATACACAGGCAGCTATTCAGCTCCTTCATGAGTAGATAAATTTTCCAAAATAGTTGGTTGAAACCCTAAAAAAATGTAGGCCTAGGCCTACATTTAATTTTGGAAATTCGCTCAACTCACGTCAACGGTTCAGCTGCGTGGTCGAATTATTGTAATTTTTAGTTACAACGGTTCTTTTAAAACTTGACATTTTTAGGAGGGCCCACGCAACTGCACTCTTATCACTTTTCCTAATCTGTTTTTATTGTTTCAGTGAGGAAGAAAGTCCGTTTTGTGCAAGATCCCAGCACTGTACCAGGTAAAGATCAAAACATAATATCTTAAGATTCGTTTTTAAGTGATATAAAGTCATGCATTTTGGTGCCGTGGCGATAAATGTCGTGACATTTTTTCAAAATAACAACTAAGTCGAACCATGGCGGCTATTTATTGTCACGCCGCCTAATGTCCTCTTATAATTTGTTTTTTGCAGCTAGTGTAAAATTAGTGTCGATGGTCATTCATACAAAATATATAAAGTCATGCGTTTTTCAAAATAACAACTAAGTCGAACCATGGCGGCTATTTATTGTCACACCACCTAATGTCCACTTAATTTGTTTCTTGCACCTAGTGTAAAATAGATGTCATGTAGTGGACATTCATACAAACTAATTTGTTATGGCATTTTATATTTGTTATTATTTAACTTGGGCTGATGTTATAACAAGGCGTTTAATTTCATGCGAAGAAGAAGCTTTAGGAAATAGGTTCATACTGAAAATATGTATTCAGTTAAAATTAATCTGCAGTATAGTAAAGAACCCTGAAAATTGATTGCAAAGACATTGGTATAATGTCATGCTTCAACGACTAAACTATTCTTTTAAGTGTACACAAATATTAAAATTTTTCTATCATGAAAATAAGAGTCAGGACCTTGTTTGAATGTATTTTAACAATTACAGTTTACATGTCAGTACCGATTGCTATATAATGGGTGGGTGAAAAGTCTGAGAACGGTTAATATTTCGTGTATAAGGAAATTTTGAAACTAGATCGAGGAACCTACTCTACAGGCCCGTAGCCAGAAATTTGGTTTGGAGGGGGCCCAAAACGTAGGCCTACTAATAATGTTTTGGGGGCAGGGGGCGGAAATGGTTGATGGGTGTCTTGTAAGGATATTTGTTATTAAAGTTGGACTCATTAGTGAAAACTGCTTTATTGTTATTAATATCATCACTGTATTTTAATTGTCAGTCACACATAGGCCTACGTACACATTAATTGTCAAACAAAAGCGTCAATTTCAGTAGACAAAATTTAAAATTTTAACTTTCGCGATTTCTTTGCTGCCATAATCTCAAGAACCTCATTCGGATCAATACCTAAGTTTACATGAATTGACAGTACGGCGAGTGAACTAAGTCTTTCGTTGCCCGTTGAGTTACGTAAGTAAGTCTTGATTCTTTTCATTGTCGAAAATGACCTTTCCACATTTGCCGTTGTGACCGGAAGAGTTGCCAAAACTGTTAATAGATATTTGATTGTTGGAAATCTGCTCTTGTCACAAAAATCCAATACTTGTAAAGCCTCGGCAACTTTCTCGAGTCCCGATAATTTCTCACACCACAACTTATACTCAGCTTTTACAGCGGATTCTGAGACTCGATCATCAAAGTATGGCGAAAGATGATGCAAGTCATCTACTTTTTCAATTGCAGCAAATCCAGGGAGAAGTATCTGTAAGCTTGATAAGATTCCCGCGTTCTCATTAAGAAATTTGTCAGACAAATTCTGAATCAGCGTATCGAGGCAAGGAATAAAAACAGCAGACCGAAAGTACGATTCAACAGAGTCTGTTTGATAATTAGAACGAGTTGTTTGCTTCGACGTGAGTCTCGGAACTTTCAGCTCCATATCGAATGTATCGTTTGCAAGCTTTTCAGCTGCTATAAAAATTTTGCTGAACGATACTTCTGCAGTTGTTCGTTCTTCTTGAAGCAGATCACGAAAAATTGCGCGGGAAATTTCAAACACCAGTAAACTGTGTGAAAACCAACACTTGTCTAGTAAAAGCGTATTTTATGTTTCACACGCAATTTTTGATGATCGGATTCGAGATAATCGATCCAGATCAAAAAGTAATCTTCTGTTCAAATGTTCTAATAGAGATATTATATATGTCTCACAGGCGTGAAGTTGTCATAAAAAATATGGCTTGTTATCGATAGACATATTTTTAAAACATGATTCACATTTTTAGGAAAATTTTAGGGTTCACGTAATTTCGGGGGGGCACGGCTGGCTACGGGCCTGCTACTCTATGTAAAAACGCTATTTTATTAACAAGTCAAAAATTTAGCCCGCCATCTTTAATTTTTAGTAAAAGTATGCACTTTTTACGAATAGCTAAAATACTGCATACAAATATAAACGCAATCGTCAACTGGTGTATAAAATAAAATGCAACAGAGATCGTTATAAATAAATTTAAACATCAGAAACACATTTTTCAAAAAATATATCAAAATCAATTTTTATGAGTTTGTATTTTTCCACAGGCAACGGGCTCTTGTTTTTCACCATCCCGAAAAACGTAAAAACGTTTGCTACTGGGATCATCGTGAAACCAACAACATGCGACAACACCAACTTCGCAGCTTACGATGATGCCAGGGTGGTTGCAAGAGACACTATCCCCCGTTGGATGGGAGACCTGAAGCTGGGACAGTCCTTGGACTGGTTCGAGCGGTAGGTGTTTGAGAGAAATGTATTTTGTAAAACAGTTTTACTTTTAGTCCATTCGTTTCCGCATGGCACCTAAGGGATTATGAGACCCTTACACACACAAGCACACCAATGCAGTTACATGACTCGTACACTGGGGCTCTCAGTGTGTAATTGCTACTTCTTTAAAATATACAATTTAATTACTGGCATCAGTATATTTTTAAACTTAGTGAAATTCCAAGAAAAATGACACCAAACACGGAATGATTATGAAAATCTATACTATTATAAAAAAATCTAATGGTGTCTGTCTGTGTGTGTGTTACTCAATCACGTAAACACTACTGGATGGATTTAGTGACTGCAGTCTTCTAAAACCAAACCAAACCAACCTAACCTAACCCAACCAAACCTAACCTAACCTAATATTTATTGATATGCGTTTGAATCAGTTGGTATGCTACAGCAAGGGCTATGAAACTATTCGGAGTGAAATATCCCGTACCTGTGTCAGGTAGAAAGTTGAGACGATTTCAATATTTCTGGTCTGGCGAGGCGACCCTTCTTGATCCTCTTTAATGAGCGGGGCAGTTTCATCGTTTCAAAAGTACCTAAAGTATCGGGCCAGTTTACGGTGTCCCCCGTGCGTACGAGAGCGAGGGTCTGCTAATGTTTTAGGTGTCACGCGGGAACGAATGGACTATAGCGTTTGATTGTTTTTTGTTTACCTAGATAAACTCAGTACCTAATGTTATGGACACTACTGTCATAAGAATTTCAATTTAGTTATCTTAAGCCGTTACGCTTAAAATAGTATGTAATTTCTGGTTGAGATTAAAAATACGGTATTACATTTAGATGAACTAAAATTCATGAAGCACATATATAAAAGTATGTGAAATCTTCAGTTTTAGTGTGCAAACCTAATCTAAGTATGTACATCTACCCGACTGGAAGTAACCTCAATGCTGGTCCTTTGGTCTGAAAATACCCACCCTATCACCAAGCTCACCATTTTTTTTATATATACATTTTTATTACTTTGTTGGGAGATTAAAGTCCAGATCCTGCTTTGGAGTTGCTAGAAGAGATACTCCTCCAGATTGAACCTTGATCGTTGTAGAAGAATAGCGCTGCAAAATCAACTATTTTACTCGGAAAAGCGAAATAAGCGTTATCAACTTGCTCGATCGTTTAAAGATAAAACAGCAAGACGTATGTAATGAGGACGGAATTACATGTGGAAGACAAACAAATATGAAACTAGACGAAAGGAAAATGTTGACACCTGACTTGTTTAAAAACAGTCTCCTAACTCCACAAAGTTTGATCAATTTCATGATCACAGAGTTTGAAGATTTACGTAAATTTAAATAATTCGACCACGCAGCCAAACAAAATTAAGTTTATAGGCCTATGATTTATCGTTTCAACCAACAATTTGGGAAATAGGTCTACTCACGACGGTGCTGAATAGCTGCAAAATGGTTCGCACGCCATTCCGCATATTGGGAGTATCTTCAATATACAAGATACACCTTCTATTGGTCTTATGTGTTCGCTGGGTCATACTTAGTAACAAATACATTATTTAAGTTTTTAACAAACGTTTAATAATCTTGTTTATTTTGTTTGCAGGAGGGCAACCCTCTAGACCAACGCTCGGCTTCGGCCTTTTGGCCAGGAGACCCGTAAGTATTATTCCAGCTAACAACAAACTGTTTTAAGTTAGGTAAATTAATGAGTTCTTCATTCCTTGAGTATCTACTATGAACTGTTTTATTAATCAGTTACAATATTGCAGTCTCTAGCCTGTAGGACATTGACTATAAGACTTGTAGCTCTTATGTATTTGCATAACTTAATATCTATTACACTCCACATTTCGACATAATTTTAAAACATAAAATTCTCTTAATATAATATAGGCCCCTAAACATAAGTAAAAACATGTTTCATTGAAAAACTAATAAACGGTACCAGGAACTGACACATACTTTCTCACAAATATATTTAAATTATTAAACAGATTCACTGTGACTTCATAATTGTAGGAGGGGTAGGAGAGGCGATTTTAAAGTAGGAGATTAACTAATAAATATTATTATTATTATCTAGAAGAAAACTATTCCATCGATTTCGAACAAATTTGCACCAAACACGTCAATTAGGAATGTACAGATGCTCGAAAAAAGGTTTTGAAAAATTATAACCCCAAAAATCAGTTGTTATTATTAGCTAAACGAGAATTTTTGGGAAGATGCGGTTTTTTGCATATGGTAGGAAACATTAAGGGCTATAAATAAGCCAAATTTTTCAAAATCGTTGAGCCATTTTTTATAAAAAAATAGTAACAGATTTTTTGGGGGTTTTTGGCCGAAAAGGGAGTTGTTTTTCAAAAATTTTCAAAACCTTTTTTCGTACACTTATACAGGCCTAATTGACATGTTTTGTGGAAATTTGTTCGAAATCGATCGAATAGTTTTCTCTCTAGCTTTGTATACATAGACATACACACAGACATACAGAACGACATTTTATTAAAAAAAACACATTTTCGGACTCAGGGGGTCCCAAAACGGATATTTCCACAATAATCTCAACATAGACTTGTTTTGCGATTCTTTCTCTATACTATAGTATAATGAGAAAGTAAAAGAATCACTGACTAATTTAAACTAATTTTAATCAACATATATTTAGATACAATAACGTACTTTTTCCGTCCACAAACAAAATTAACAATATTCTAGCCTATCTGGCTGTTTTACTATTCTGCCATATCTGGCAGTCAATTTATCACTACCTTCTTTGTTTATGGCCAGTTGATCAGGATCACAATCTAAATTGGAATTAACAGTTTCCTTAAATCGGTTTACAGCATCAAAATATGTGTTTTTTATGTTAGGGTTGTTACTAAACATTTTATAATAATCTTTGATGATATCTTTTCTATTTCTTTAAATTTGTCTACCAATTGGTAAGCTTATTATATATGACCGGGGCTTTGTATACAACATTGTTATTAACATGGAATGGAGTGTAACAACTTTAATTTTTGTCAAAAATTTTTTTGGCACCAAATGGAAGTGAATTTGTCAGCCGCGGACGAGGCGAGGTCGGGATCGAGGTGCGAGCTTGCAAAACGAGTTTGTTGGCAAGGAACGGAACGGAGCAGTGCGTGGACCGGGGTCGGAGGCAGAGGTGCGAACAAACATTCTATAGCACGGAATTTGTAGCATGGACTGTGACCTCGAGATGCGCAGTGTACTCGGAGTTAATTCGAGTGGTGGGGGGTCAGAGAGGACCAGTCTACTACCGACCTTTGGCCGGAACACTTCGGTCTAGAAGCCCTTGTACGGGCACATTATTGTCCGTGCACAAATCTATTTACTATTTAACTATCGCTGTTTATTATTGTTTTTTAGCGTTGTTTCTTTTGTATTGTTTATATTTGTATAATTAGGTTTAATGGAAGGCAGTGACAGTTATTAGGTAGAAAAGTTATTCACAGTCAAACCCGTGAGATCGTTGCTAATGTTTACCACTTCATGAAAAGAGAAGCGGAAACAAATGCTCCGATTAATTTGACAAAGGTTCAGGAACGAGTTTTGTACAGGCAACTGGTATTTCAAAGAGCACATTAAAGAGAATATTGAAAGAGGAAAACAGATAAAGCGAATCTGGCAATTCTTTTAGTACTACAAAGTTAGACACCGAACAAATATAAAAAGGGACTTAGATAATTTTGATTTAGGCGTAATTCGAAGGACAGTGAATGGCTTTCTTCGTGTCACTTTTGGCCCGTGTGAGGAACGATACTTTTCATCACACTGTGATTAATAATAAATTTAATATATTTATTTTCAAAATAACCTATCGTTTCTCAGTAACATTCCTGAAGTATAAATGACAACATAGGCCTAGTTTACGTTTACAGCACTAACTAAATTATTGATTTTAATATTCACTAAATTAATTGGAACAGCTGATATCAAATCATCGTGTAATATTAAACGACACAATTTTAATACACTATTACCGATACTTTTACACGAATAATCGTAGGCCTACTTACTGATGTACTTTTTTTAAATAATAAGTTATAAGTTTATTTATTTTACTTAACACTTATAAATAGTATCAAAATGTAGTTTTTATTGTTATTCAAGTTTGTTTCTTTGTTAAAATAATTATTATATCTATCGTTATAATTAGTTTTAACGTTAATCGTGAACAAGAAATAGGTCCGCGAGCATTACCGACATCAGACAGACAAAAATTGATATAAGGCTTGTTTCGGATTGTTTGGTGTATGAAACGTAAATAAACGAAAAATCCCCTATTCTCAACAGTCTACAAACAAAACTCTTATGCTATTTATATATAGATATAAAAAGTCTCATATCTATGCAGTATTTACATGTTGCAAGTAATACAACACAAAGCTGTCGCGACAACTTTTAAAGTAAGTAGAGCGTAGTGTCCCTTCCCTTCCAGCGGACGGCGTCCCCACTTGTCTATATTCTTCCCACCCGCCAGCGCATCGTAAAGTCCATGCTAAAACTGACGAGCTAATACTTTAATGTTTCGTTCACGTAGGTAGATATTCAACGTGAGTAGGCCGATTTCCCAAATAGTTGCAGCTTAAAACGCATAAATTTAATTTTGTAAATTCGCTCGACTAACGTCAGCGGTTCAGCTGCCCGTTCGAATTATTTGACTTTTAATACATTACAAATCATTTCACTTGATATTTATAAATAATTATGGGGCTTGTAAATAAAATACCCTACAATTTTCTTTACGCACGAATAGAATATTTAAATCGGACGAAAATTTTTAAATCGGTAATGGTAGAGCAAATTTTATTTTGTTGTTTGAGTAAAGCAAAAGCCCTTCTACTCTGTAGTAATTTTAATTAGTTACAGTTTTACTGTTAAACCTAACTCTTACGCCAAATTACATTTGAAGTTCAAACGCAGCAATTATAAAAGTTTTGTT
>JAGFPH010001254.1:0-10323 GCA_018207615.1 Philaenus spumarius
CACTTAAAATAACTGTATACATTAATTTATTTTTAGGGTGTTTTTCCTTTTGTAGAAAATTTAACGAGTTTTCTAAGTAATGATTAGAAAAATATAAGAAGCCAAAAGTGCATCATAAATTTGTTATATTAACTCGTAGTCTATTTGCAAAAAAACTAAGTTGATCAATTTTTCCTAACAAATTCATAGTTTTATAACTCGACTGGTAGTGTTTCAAGGAACGTTGAGACTAATTCGATTTGTATTAATCTTTGAAAATATGTACACTTTAGATATCGTTCTCAAAATCTAAAAGTTCTACTTTTGTTTTAATACATTATTAGAGAATTTCCATCGGAAAGATGAGCTACTGCAGTGAACCTCATGGCGTTCCTAAGGTAAATGAGTAGTAAATGAGCACCGATCATGGTCTCCAAAACACGTTTTGGGGTGTCTTTAAAATAGATTTATCTATATATATATAAAAGCGAAATACCACTCACTCACTGACTCACTCATCACGATTTTTCAAAAACTACCGAACGGATTGAAATGAAATTTGGTATGTAGCTTCCTCTAGGGCCATAGGTGCTCACTAAGAAAGGGTTTGAAAAAATTCGAAATTTTAGGGGGGTTTGGGGATCTCGAAGTTATTAAAAAACGATTCCTTCAAAACTACCGAACGGATTCGAATGAAATTTGGTATGTAGCTTCCTCTAGGGCCATAAGTGTTCACTAAAAAAGGGTTTTAAAAAATTGGAAATTTTATGGGGGTTTGAGGGGTAAAAATTACTAAATCACGATTTCTCCAAAATTACCGAACAGATTAGAATGAAATTTGGTATGTAGCTTCCTCTAGGGCCATAGGCGCTCACTAAGAAAGGGTACGAAAAATTTCGAAATTTTATGAGGGGTTTGGGGGGATCAAAGTTAGTAAAATCATAATTTCAGATCTTTTATTATTATGAAAATAGTGCTTTTATTATTTAAGATCTATATATATAAAAGCCAAATACCACTCACTGACTGAACACCTAAAAAGAATACAATTACGTTAAAAAGACTGAAAATACCAACCACCACGGGCAACGCCGTACGGGTCAGCTCGTATGAGTTTTCTTATATCGAAAGTATGGCCAAGTCTAGTATAATCAATTGTAGATGACCTTTTTAGATCGAAAATATGGCCAATTCTAGTATACTCTATGGAAGATTAGGTTTTTAGATCAAACATATGGCCAAATCTAGTATAATCTATACCAGATGAGTTTTTAGATTGAAAATATGGCCAAGTTGAGTATACTCTATGGCATAGGAGCTTTTTAGATTGAAAGTATGGCCAAGTCTAGTATAATCTATGGCAGAGGAGCTTTTTTTCTCTAAAACGCTCCTTTGGTAAATTTCAATTGGACTTTTTTTGCCATATATCGTAAGTGATATCTCTTAAGCCATAAATTTGACGAACTACTTTAAATGGACAACAATCTTACTTTTTCATAGCGGTTAAAGATCTTGTTATTTAACTTGAAAACGTGGCAACCAACTTAAACTGTTCTGAAAAACCTACTGTGAATAACGTTTTTAAATGAAGAACATGAAATTCCAATGTTTAATTAGTTGTAGGTAAGTCAAGTTAAATTTATTTGTTTACGTTTAATGCATTGTTGCGTATTTTTTGGTCCTTCCGTGTTGAATCAAGTGTAATACTTATGCAGCCAAGGAAGAGTATGTAAAGGTGCTTTTAGATATAACAACCACTCTAACGACCACATTTTAAGCCCGATTTGGTCCAAAATACAAACACATTACAATGACACCCAAAAATGTGTTCTGAGGATTATGATCAGTGCTCATTTACTACTCCCGACCTTAGATTTTACCATAAGGGTCAATCCAATTGCTCATCTTTTATATGGAAATTCACTAATAACTCTGACGTGAGTTGAGCGAATTTAGGAAATTAAGATTGGAAAATTGGTCACCTCACGAATTCGCTGAATAGCTGCCTGCGTGTACAAAATATATTAGTGTTTTGTGGACTGTCATCAAAGCTCATTTACCACTCCCAAACTAAGTGCTCACCATAAAAGTCACTGCAATAGCTCATATACTATGGAAATGCGCTATTAACATTATTACAAATCTTAACACATGTTCACTTTACACGGGACTTGTAACTTTCAGTTTCGTGAGCATAACCTTAAATAAATGAAAATCTGAGTCAACGTACACGTAAGGGTTCAAAGTGTCTGAGCGATAACTGGGAGAGCAGTTCAGACGCAGACCAGTTTCAGGAGAGTAAGCGTATTGGTTCTGCGGAGGCCGCATGTGCTGTCCCGGATGAATATATCGGTGTCCTTGGTGGTGATGATCTTTGTCCTTAAATCCTTTGTATTCGTACGACCTCGCTCGTGGAAAAAGTTGTTTTTTATCTAAATTAAAAAAATAAAACATGTAGTCTGTTTTTTTGAAGGGGCTGTCTCCTATCCCGGGAGTCTGGGTGTATGTAATAACATTTTGGCATACAGAGCTTAAAAACGTCTTTTTAAAATAAAATTTCAAGAGTACCGGTACCAAAATTATTATTTCGTATGAAACTTAATTATTCTATGAATGTGACATGTAAATTTTGGTATTTTATTCAAATCAGCTTACATTTTGATCTTATTTTATTTCACATTGTACAAGATAACCAAAAAGTAAAAATAAAAAGTAAAACATATTATATATAGCTCACATTGTTTTGTAAAAAGTAAAAATGAAGTAAAAAGTGAAATACATTGCTCATTTAAATAAATGTACTTATTTCACGGAAATACCCGAAAAGCCTCGGAACTTTAAATCGGGTTTTCCTTATATCAAACAATAATATAATAAACCAAAGGAGGGGGCTGCAGCCCCCACAGCCCCTCCTGGGTCCGCATATGATCGAAATATGCTATTAGTGGTCGGATGTGTCGTAATTAATTTTATTGTGTTTACTTACGTGGCAAAGGATTTTTTATTGCTTTATTATATTTGTTCATCTCTGATATCAAATGAGCCTCTTGACCTGGTGGCGGAACTGCCGGATCATACTGACCGTGCTTTTGCGGACAATACGGTGGATCCCTGTAGCAGAGGGTTTCATTTATTGGATTGTTTTGAAATTTCAAGATAAGCTAGGATTAGTTGTGTCAAATGGGACTAGGTTAGGTCGTGCCAAGAGAAACTAGATTTAGATAAGTAGTAATCTCTAACATTAATTATTATTAATATAAGTTGTTACATTCAGTGGTGTTATATTCACGTGCCAGGGGCCATTGAATTTTTCAAAATTACTAATACCTTCTGCACGATATGCTTGTTTGTTTTAGTAGTGGTCATGTTTAAGGTACATATAAACTGTTTATATGTTTACATTATTCATGTTAGGCATGTGCCAGGGGCCCATTGAATTTTGCAAAATTACTAATTACTTCTGCACGACATACTTGTTTGTTTTAGTAGTGGTCATGTTTAAGGTACATATAAACTGTTTTTTTCTACAGCAAATTTTGGAAATTGATATATGCACACTTCTGTTCAGAACTAAATTACGAAACTGTTTGTTGCTTACTTTGAAAAAATTACAAAAATGTTTTACAATTGGATTTTTTCTTCCGATACTAAACATTTTGTGCTTTCTGAACAATTTTTATTTTTTGTATTTTACATCAAAGATTATTTAGTTGCATATGTATATTCTTTGGACGTTTTGCTACAAAAAAGTATACAACACTTTTATATTGGTATATAATTACAATTTTTGGCTAGTTTTAAAACAAATGCTTGCATAGGCTTAGTTTTAGTAGTGGTCATGTGATAACTGTTTTTTCTGAAACACTTTTTTTGAAATTGATGTGTTTTTATATAGTTCTATTCAGAACTAAATTGCGAAACTTTCGTTTACTTTGATAAAATTATTAAAATGTTTTACTATTATCGTTACCGTACTAAACATTTTGTGTTTTCTGTACCAATAACTTTTAAAATTTTACATCAAACAATTTTTTGTTGCATATTTGAATTCTTTGGACCCGTTGCTGCAAAAAATATATTGAACACTTTTGGATTGAGATATAAATACTATATTTGGCGAATTTAAAAAAATGCTTGCAGCACGAAAAACGCAATTATGATCACTAGTTACAGGGTTAAAAAGATATTTTACCAATTAATGTCATAACTTAAATGTGTAGGACTACAAAAATTTCATCAGCCCAGTTTCTTCCTATTTTAGTTGATCTTAACTTAATATCCATCATGCAAGTTGTATTGGGGGCCGCGAACTGATAAGTGCCTAGGGGCCGCTGAGCTCGTAATCCGCCACTGATTACATTTTAGTACAGTCCATTTTACTTTTGTCCTTCAACTAATAACTATTACTATAACCTATTTTTATCGTATTATTATTATATAAACATAGGTTATAATTAAAAGTAAATATATACTTGCCCCAAATGTGGAGGCCTATCCCGGGGATTCAAAGGAGCTGAGGCCGGGTAACCAAACTGATTTATAGGCTTATCTGTTAAATCATGAAAATCAAGACATCAACAAATAGAATAAATACTAACAATTCAAAATCGTAGAAAAAAGAAAAACAAATTTTCATAAACTGCCTTTTTTCTAAGATTGAATTAAAAGTCTTTAGCTTTAAGATAATATTTTTACAGTAAATACAAAAACGTAATTTGTAAGCATTCTAAAAGACTGTAGTATCTGAACAATAATCATTTAGCTATAGAACAATAAGTTTTGAGATAGTTAATTTAGGCTATCAAACATTCTTAACAGAGTGATATAGTGTTACTAAGTGTCATTTTTGGAGACAACGTCGAAATATGGCCAGCCAGAACAGAAATTGGCAAATATGATTCTGTGTGTATTTTGAGACAGTGTTTTTTTTACCGATTGCCTATGTGCTTTTACGCGATTTGTATTAGAAAACGCTTTCGTCTTTTTTTCCTCGTTTTTTGGTATTTGTTCTGGATGCGGCCGAACTGCATCAGATGACGTACACTGTTCTGATAGGGTTGGAAGTTGAGAAATTTGGAGACCATCGTCTGAAACCTGGGATTGGGAAGCTAATTGTATTTCCTCCACACTATTATCCATCGAGTTGTCAGGTAAAGAAGGTGTGAGAGGAATGAGAACATCGAAATGGCCTCTCGTCAGTTCCCCAGTAAACCTTGGCCTCCCTACTCCCTCAATCGGTTCGCCAAAACTCTCCCACAACAAATAACCACCTCTGAACACCTGAAATTGATAAAAGAACATTTCGGATGCTGATTTAATTTCACAGGAGGTTAAAAAGTTGCCGGTTTGCTCATATCCGCGATATATTATTTTTTTTTTTTTTTTTTTGTTATATATAAATATCTCCTGTTACTTTTAAAGTATATTGTTTGAACTTGCGCTAATTGTTTGAAACATGACTAACAACTCTGGTCCTCACCTCAAACCCCAGTGAATCGTGTCATGTACAATTAAAGCCAAAGAGTAGAATAAGCATCGGCCATCTGGCCTAGAAGAAACTACTCTGCGAGGAATAGATACTCCATTAACGTATATGACCTCCATTGTTGTAATATGAATCTAAATTGTATATTTAAGTGAGTAATAATAAATTACAGTAAAATAAAACAATGTAAAATATTACTTTGTCAAAATGTAGGCCTACAAAATGTAAAATTTTGTCTAAACTTACTTCAGTTAGACAAAAATCAATCTTCTTTACAAAACTTAAAACGCACAAATATATTAATTATAATTAATAATTATATTATTATAATTATCTCTTACATATTGAATAGTTCTTAGAATTCTATGTAGAGTGAATACACTAATAAATAGGCGTAATCAGGGGGAGGGGGGTTTGGGGTTATAACATTGTTTAGTGATAAAAACAAATTATCTACATTATTGATTTTTGTATATTAAGATAAAATTGTTTGCATGACAAATACACTGACCCTAGCGTACTAAATACTTTTCTATGTTATAACCCCCAAAACCACCCCCCCCCCCCGCTTTGTAAAAATATTTCACACTTATTTACATTAAAATACGCTCTTAAGAGCAACTTGTTTTCAACACCTATGCAAATGTCAAGCTACAAAAATTATCAATATATTGCATGATCTTTGGTCGAATTGGGCACTGGTACTTTATTTGATATACGATGCAGTAGGGATAGTGTATGGCCTGGAACACACACGGAGTTTTCGTCCGCCACGGATTATTTACCGTCGCCATCATATCAACAGTGGCGCAAAGGAGAGTATTAGAGCATATACATTGGTCGGAAATGTAAACGATCGGTTTATTTATCGTAGAATACTATCCTTTAGCCGCGTGTGCAGGTAGTCAAATGAGAAACCGACATTCTTAATTGAAAAATGTTTCTTCTAGTTCCTCAAATCAGGAAACACAGTGTAGAATGCTCCAAAATCTGCTCTTCTTTTATTTATAAATTGAATTAACCCAAATAAGTATGTTTTGTTGCTCCCTTTTCAATCGGCGACGGAATAACAATAAAGCGAGAGTTGCTCTCTCTTCATATCAATAAAACATTAACAGAAATAATATATTACATAACACACTTCGTGATTTATGGAACTAGGCACTTCAGTTTAATGAATCCCAATGAGGCTTTTAGACGGCATCGGAAATTTTACCGTCCTGTGTGCACACTTTAAATTTTATGCGCGGCGACGGTAACTAATCCGCAGCCGACAAAAAAAACGCCGTGTGTGTTCCAAGCCTATGGGGTTAGTCAGCGCACGGAAAGATTTGGCGGGGGATGAGTCATGGTTGCTATTCTAAATCTTATCTTCTAAAGCGAGAGATAATTGTCTGTCTGCTAAATGGATCTGGAATCTCCGTCTAAGGATTTTTGATTTTTTGATTTTATATGGGGCTTTTGGCCACGAGAAATCGATTGGAAATGGTCACCAGTCTGGGAAAATTCGTTTTCTACGTCTTTTTATTAAATTAAAAAGTGAAATTTGTCCATTTTAAACAATACAGAGCACAGCTGATGCAAATGTTTTCAATGTCATTACAATAATCATCTGTTTTCTTTTAAACGAAGCACAGCTGATGCAAATGTTTTCAATGCCATTACAATAATCATCTGTTTTCTTTTAAACTGTATTTTATTAGAGGTAAGCCTAATGTTGTATCTATTTATAGTTACCATGGCAACGAATACTTCTGCTAAATAAACATACCCTTTAATTAGTTGTTTAATGTTATAGGCCTAACCTAAACGATGTTCACGGAAATTTGCAATAATAGTTATTGACGTGAGCGAACTAGGCCCTGCTTATAATCGAGCTTTAGCTCGGTCTCCTGGTATTTATTCTAAAATAGGGGCCTGAATCACAATTAGCACTGAAAAATTATACATACCTATGTCATTTGAAAGTACTTTAGGCAAGCCTAAAACGTATTATTTTGCATCTTAATTTTAAAAAAAATGTCCATACCCCCTTCCCCCTCCCCCGGTTGTAAACCCCTCCATACGGTCGTCCTGGTTACGCCTATGCACTAATACCTCACTCAAAATCATTAGTCACTAAATAAATAATTCTTACATTTTAATGGTCACTATGTTTCGCATAGGGCATATTTATTATAATTTATTATTATTATAATAATTATAATAACGTATTATAATTATTATAATAATGTATTACTTATATACTATGTATCGTCTATTCCGTCTTCACGCTCTGACTTGTGTCTACGCAAAACGTTTGCGTGACGCGAGATTTCAGAAACATAGTCAAGCGAAAGTGCCCAACGGGCCAATAGAAGTTATCAGTTCAAAAAGCGTAAACAGCACTATCGTATTGCTATAGAAGAATTTTCTTATCAGGGAGTAACTATTAAATACTGGAAGCTTCCCATGAATTTTGTTCCGAGAAGTGTACTAAAAATTCCTTTTCACTGGATTATAGTAAATTCTAATTGCCTTCCGAATGATATAACTCACAAATTGTACTCGGGCTTATGAGTGGGAGAAATTTCGCAATTACCTTACATGCATAACGAAAAAATCATTTATCGGTGGATTCCTATGAATTTTGTTCTTTGTTCCGAAAACTGTACCGAAAATACCTTTGCAAAGGATTATAGTAAATTTAATTAATTGCCTTTCAAATGAGATAGCTCAAAAAATGTACTCGGGATTATGTGGTAGAAATTATAACAATGAACATTTTTCATTATTTTTTGCTAGTAGAATCAATTCAGAAAATGCTCGGAACAGAATGCAAATAACTGATTATTTTAGCTCATAATAACTTTAAAATATTTTGTTTCTAGAGTAGTTCTGGGTATTGTTGACAACTACCAAGAAATACATTTTTCCTTTTTTTGGTCAATATCTCTGTTATCCTTTGAGCTACAGACAAAATAAAAAAAAACCATTGTGTTTGTCATTAAAAAGTAAACTTTTTTGTCCCTTGTATTTTTTTTTTTTTTTTTTTTTTTGTAAAGTTAGCGGTTTTTGAGATATTTGACATAAAAAAATATAAACGGCCGCCATTTTGAAAATATTTTAAATAATGTTCTAATTTTTCGTACAGCGATAAGAGGTTACGCAAAAAATAGGCGTACAAAGTTTGAGCTCAATATCCTTTCTACTTTCAAAAATATTAAGTATTTTGTAAAAAACACATACAGACAGACAGACGAAAAAATAAGCCCCGTAGACCCATTGTCTCGATCCCAGGAACATGGGAAAAGGGGTCCAGAGAGTTCGGGGACATCCTGTATATTGTTTAGTAATAGTTATTATTATATGGATTTTCCTTACCTTGATTTTGATCTTCGCGAATAAAGTATTGTCCAACATTTGTTTGTGTTGCTCTGACCGTTTGATCAGGTGTGAACAAATCACTGGATTGATTATTAGTTGTCACCTGAACTGGTTTGTAACGTGTAGTACACCCACACGCCATCGCTATTTAAATTTAGTAGGTACCCTGAAACTGTAAATCAAATTATTTGTTCGCTATTCATTTCCATGGAAATTTAAACAATCATAACCATTGTTGAAAATAATATTATTTTATGGAAGATTTATAATCATAAAATCTAACATTACTCATTATGTAACTGTTCCCATTGTATTTGGATAACCTAATAGAACTCCGGTCCAATGCACTATTTCAATCCACTGGAGATAGTGGAGCGATCTATGGGGGAAACGAAGGAAGCCTGTGCGCGAAACACCAATGCCATAAACTATTTATCCCTAGCGCTACCCGCGGCGCGATCATGCAATATTTTGCCGACAACCTTATTTTCGCCACACAGCCGCCGTATGAATGCATGATCTATTTTATTATTCATGATCTATGCTGTTACATACTGTTTTCAACTAAAATTACATTACAAAAATAAAGTGCATATTATATAACCATTTCTAGAGACTACTGATCACTTTTGTTTAGCCCTTGGGCCATTTTACTTTCTCACTATACTATAGAATAGAGCAAATACCAGTGATCGCAAAACAATCCAAGTTGAGATTTTTGTGAAAATATCCTTTTTGGGACCCCTGAGTCCAAAAAAATGGTTTTTACAAAACGTCTGTCTGTCTGTCTGTACAAAGCTAGAGAGAAAACTATTCAATCGATTTCGAACAAATTTTCACCAGACATGTCAATTAGGTCTGAATAGATGCCCGAAAAAAGGTTTTGAACATTTTTTTAAATCTACCCCCCCCTTTGCCCAAAACCCCCCCCCCCCCCCCCAATCAGTCATTATTTTTTTATAAAAAAAAACATTTTTAACGATTTTGATAAAATTTGGCTTATTTGTAGCCCTTGTACCCGACCATATGCAAAAAACCTCATCTTTCTAAAAATTCTCATTCAGCTAATAATAATAATATTTATTAGTTACTCTCCTAATTTAATTTATCCCTCTCCTACTTTAATACAATTATGAAATCACAGTGAATCTGTTTGATAATTTAAATATGTTTGTGAGAAAGTATGTGCCAGTTTCTGGTGCCGTTTATTTTGTATAGTTTTCGTTTAAAAAGCAATGGAAAGACAAGAGGATTTAGTGCTGTGACGTGTATGACAACAATGCCAGCTTTTGCGATTAATGTTGATAAATCTCCCAACACTGTCAGATAGATTTCATGATTATTGTTGATAGATCTGCCAACACTCAGTTTGCTTTTGCGGTTAATGACAGTGTTGTCAGATCTAAATGTGACAACGGTGACAGTTAGTTTTCGGAATTATTGTTGATAAATCTCCCAACACTGTCAGATAGATTTCATGATTATTGTTGATA
>JAGFPH010001254.1:15247-25451 GCA_018207615.1 Philaenus spumarius
GGGGGGGGGGGGGGATAAAAAACTGACCGGCAAATATACGCCGCTAACTTAAATCCTGAACACGGCATCGAATTTTTATAAAAAAAATTATGAAGCCACGAGGAAAGGGTCGGAAATTATGTCTTCCGAAAAATGTGAAAGAACTGAGGAAGGAGCTAGACCCAGTAACAAATGAATAATTGACCTCCATCTATCTATTTTGCTGGTTTATTGAATCAATAATTTTAAGTAATTGGAATAATTAGTTATTTTGTGAAAATATGATACCATTGCAGCATTTAAAATATAAAATTTTTTAATTTTTCACTCATTGTAAGCATTAAACATGCTTCTATTTTCAAAGCGGTTCATTAAGATTAATTGATTCCCTTGCCATTTAAGCCTCCAGTATAGTATTATATTGCCCCTTATAATATATTAGTGTCCGGATTTGGTCTGGGCAAACTTATGGTAACCCTAGTAATAGGCGACCGCTTCTGTATTTACAGCATGGGTGCGATTTACCTCACTACGAAATTCAAATAATTCTTAGTCTAACACTTTTATGATAAGATAATTTACAATTATACAGTTCAATTCTTTGATTTATTCTCTACATTTTGTTATAAATAATATTTCATTTTTGGTGAAAGCATATATTCCGAAATTACATTTCAAACTTTGGCATGTTTTGTTAGCAACCTTGTAGTAGGAACATAAAAACAGTTATTTTCAAAATACCAAATTTGAAATTGATAAATATTTTTATACAATTCTATTTAGAACTAAATTACGAAACTTTTTTACACTTATGAAAAAAATTACAAAAAATGTTTACTACTTGTTATGTCGGCCTCAAGTCAGGCGTTTACTGGTGCCGGAACGCACCAAAACGCCGTTCCGGTACTGCTTTTTATTATTTTTTTATACGTTTTGTTGCAACACTAAGTTCAGAATTTTACGTCCACCAATCGCCAATCGAAAAACCTCAAGATATACCCACACTACTACAGTACAGTGTGTTGCGACTATGCGAGCCAACTACAGTAAAGTTTCCCACATTTTACCTCATGTGTGCTCATGTGGGTTGTCTCATTTCAATTTTAATCGAAATGGGACAACTTGGAAGCACCATACATATTTTTGCCAGCTTCGCGACTACAGGTAAGAGCCCGATGATTCAAAGTCGAGGCGGCCGAAAAGTTTAAAAACCGGCGATACTTAACTTTTATATAATAAACTTGTTTGGCATGAAAAAGTTTATATAATACAGTATATTAATGAGATTATTGTAATCAAAATAAGACCAAATGTGATATAATTTGGACCACATTTAATGATTAATACTTCTCGAATACCTCATTTAATTAATCAAACGATTAATTAATTAAATAATAAATGTCCCAAATGAGAGGACAACACGGAATACATACAAATAATGGATGTACATTAACAAACGCCGTCACAAATACAAGGTCGAAAGGCACCCCGAAAGAGAAACATATTTAAACGTAGGTACATTGGCTTCACGGTGATTTAGCGTGTGTGTTTTGTTCTCGTAATAGCCTAAAGCTTGCTTGTGTTTAATTGTTTTTGTGTAAGAAAAGTAATTTCTTGATATAATACATAAAAATTGCTTAGGTTTATAGTCTTTTACCGAGGATTTAAATGTCTGATGAAGGTTATTAACTAAAAAAGAGACATTTTGCCAAGTTTTTGCTTAAAATTATATGTGTCTTTAAATTTGCTATGTGCTATGTACAAGTACAAAAATAGTTACAGTACATCTCATACGTGTGTAGGCCTACTTTTCTTATAAAAAGTAAGCAAATTATCTGCACCCTTTAACTCGCCAAAGATATTCGTAAAATAGGGGTTTTAGAAGTGAACATTTCAAAATTTTTCCGGGGGAGTATTTTCGTTTAGTTCGGCAGCGTTCCGGTACTGGAAAAATTACGAGTAAAGCCCTGCCTAATTAAAAGTTGAACTTTTCCCTTTCGTTACTGAACATTTTTTGTTTCTTCAGCTAATAACTTTAACAATTTTGTGTCAATACATTTTTTAATTGCATATATGAATTCTTTGAGCCTTTCTCTACAACAAAGGTACAGAACACTTTTGGATTGGGGTTAATTTAATATTTTTGACGAAATTTAGCACAAAGTTAGTATTGTAACGTGCTAAACAGCGTATACAATCAAAGGTACTAAAATGGTATTCTCTTTTACATGCAATCCCCAAGTTCATAATTTTGAGATTGTAATCTAAGCACGTCATCATCTGAGGGTTCAGCTCCAGCATCAGCTGATCCAGAGGCACCACGGAAAAATTTGCTTAATGCTTTAGCCTGCTGTTCGTCTTGTTTTTCAATATCAGCCTTTCTTTTTCTATAAAAATTACCCGAAGGCTTTTTTTTTTTTTGTTGACATGTTAATTATTGGAACTTACAGTAATTGGTCTATTTCTCATATCAGTCAATAGATTACGCCGATAATGTGGTTACTAAAAAGTTTGATGGCTGATTGGCTGATTTGAGGAGTTTATATGGAATTGTGTTGTGACAGGTGGGGGTGAAATACTCCTCCATACCCATCCCACCACTCAGAGCAGCGGAGTAGGGCGCCCCACTCCGCTGCCCTGTACTCCGCTTCACAGAAACTATGCAGCTATTTTTAAATACAGACTCGTTGTTGCTCCGCTTCCGGCGGGATTGGCGACCGGCCGGCTTGGATTTTCGGAAGTATACTCCGCGCCCCCCACCCCTAACAGTTTTAGTTTCCTGCCGCCTCATGCACTTTTGTTGTTATAATATATGGAATATTAGACAAAAAAATTATTTTCTATTATTCTCCTTATTTTCCAATTACAAGTACCACAATTTTTTTCCATCGCCATGGCGCCCCGGTGCCGATGGCGCCCTGTGCGGTGGCACAGGTCGCACATGCCAAGATCCGCCCCTGCCTCCAGATAGGGTATTTGGTGTTATCAAGAGGAACGTAAGGAAGTTGGAAACTATCGTACACCCTGATGAGTACTTTAAAATCTTCAATGAATCAGCTACTGTTACAAGACTAGGAACGGACATTCAAGTTGAGGATTGGAAGGAGGCAACAGTACGAAATGTGAAGTAGCCGGCTGAATGGCACTTTAAGTTTTCTGCGTGCAAGAGGTTTATTTTAACGCGAGACCTTAATAATACAGGAAAGATACAGGAGATCACTTATATCAAAGCCCACTAAAGAATACCATTGCGAGATGGCCAATAGGATGGGCTCGCAGCGTTGCCATATCTACTAGCTTCGAACACTCCTGGTATTTACCGCTCGAGGCTTGATTGCACAGTTTAAAGAATTATAAATGCGTTGAGTCAGCCGCAGTCAGTTAGAAGCGTGGGATGAACGTGACAACATCGCGTTCAAGGTCTCGGTGTACACAAGCCCGTCCCTCAACGGTATTCTTTAGTGGGCTTTGATATAGGTACCTAACTGACTTAGAGAAGTCAAAAGGTATTACAAAGAGAGGCTGCAAGATCGACATAATTATTGCTATAGCAAAACCCAATCATGTTAACGTCAACCCCAAAAAGGAAGCAGATGTGAACAAGCTCCTTAAAAAGCACTATGGTGAAGACTGGAGTCCCTAAAATTCTACGTAGATCTTTTTAACAGGGAAAACATCCAAGGGCCTGAACTCAGTGAAGGCAATGAAGATAAAGAAGAACCAATGGACGATAAAATTTTAATCCTAGAAGGAAACTTTGTGGTATAATATTTGTGACGTGAATTTTATATTAAAGCCTATCATTATCTTGACATTGTCTTCAAAACAATGAAAAAATTTTATCTTTTTACAAATACATCAAACATTTATTTAAACTATTTTGACTTTTAATTTTCCTTTCTCATAAAATCCTCAAAAGTCTTTATGAAGTGCAACAAACTATCTAAATCCATTCATTACTGCAAAAAAACTATCCAAATATTTAATACTATTCCAAAACTCACTAAGTCCATATTTAAACATATTTTTTCTTATAATGCCAACAAAACTTATTTAAAACTTTGTATCCGGTATCCGGTGTGTTCTGGTTGTTTGAATCAATACAGATATATATTTGTTGGTATTGAGGCTATTTAGGTTTAGCTGTAACAGTTTTTTTAGCCCTCCTGTAAAATTTGGTAAGATGGAGTTAGTAAGTTTTGGAACTGACTGACTCATTTTCATTTATAAAAATACTATTTAAAATCAACAAACTTTATCTAAGCGGCTAGGCCTCAAGGTCTCTAGATAGGAAAGGTTACCTCATAGTCATGTAAACAAACTCAAACCCCTCGACCCGTTCCCTGTCCAGTGACGTCATTATAGTATAAAAACACCGCGCTACCATTAAAGATGTATGTTTCGTCGTACAAATCACCTCATTTTTTTTAAAATAGATGTATTAAACTATTTTTGGGGTTGCAGTTTTTTTAAATGATACTTAAGTTACACATTTCAACATTTGTAATTGTAAGAATATATCTTAACCTTTTCAAAAACATTATGTTTATGTCATTAATTTGCAATTTACAATAATAACAAAAGTATAATCATACAAATTTTAATTTATATTTTTACTGACTAAAATTTAAAATAAAAAGCAGTCATTAAAATTGTATTTAATATTTTTTACAGAATAAAAAAGAAAAAAATGCAATCACGATAATACATTTTAATCTATATAATAAAAATTAAATGCTATTCGTTGGTAAACATCACTTGAGAACGGCTGGACCGATTTTACTATTTTTTGTTTTAAAATGTTCGTAATAGTCCGAATTAGGTTTTTATGAAAAGACATTTTTGTGTGGGGTAACGTAAATACAGTTTGGGGTAAAGTTTTAACTTATTTTTTTAAACTAAATGTAACAAATAAAAACTAATGTTTAACTTTAATTTTCTTTCAATTAGTGTGTTCTGTCCGGACGAGCCGAAATCACGAAAAAGTGTTGAAATGGAGTTGCTACCCCTATAAAATAAATACAAATTAAACTACCTTCCTACAAGCTGTAAACCTAAAATTATTTAATATTAAGGTATTTTTAAGAGAATACAAAACTATCTGCAATTTGATTATTAAGTCAATGGGATAACTACCCTTAAAATTAAATTAAGCAATAGGGAAGCATTGCGGGTCGACTAGTTTGTAATAATAAATAAAAATACTACGGTATCTAACAAATTTTAATTTATATTTTTTTTTAAATACTAAAATGAGAAATATTTAGCATGGTAACTACTATTTTGTCTTATTTGCTAATTTGTAATAATAATAAATACGGTATAATAATAATAAACTCACCTATACAATGTTAAATGTTATGGCCTATGTCATCAATCAGTCTTTGAAGCTTTTGAAGTCTAAAACACTTCTAAAACACTTTATATACACTAATTTAGAAAAAGTTTAAGTTTAAACAAAAAACACAAGCCGTCAAACATTCACAAATAATAAGTAATGCGTATAAACGTAAACGACAGAGCTTTGATCACTGTCTAGGTATACTAATAACTACGTCACAGCCCCCACTCCACTTTTTTTGATATTTCCCGAATGAGGTAACCTTTCCTATCTAGAGACCTTGGCTAGGCCTACCTATGCCGGGGAAATTTCGAAGTGTAAACCAAAAAATGTTTGCTGGCGGTGAATCGGATTTTACCGTCACGTATTTTCTGCCTGTTATACAGTATTTCACGGGAGCTTACTAGTGAATAATTAAAAGTCGTCCTTTTATACTGGAAGAAGGTAATTTCCTAGTCTTACTACCTAGTCACAACGGTTACTGAGCATACAGCAAATGAATTTCTGAACGTAGCTCAACACCAGCTGATGGTCTTATTCAATGATACAACGTGGTATTGTCTATAGTTCAAGTGAATCCAATGTAATCTTACAATTATTTTGATTTGGAAGTGTTTTGAGTTTGAATTAATTGTGGGAAGGACAGAACTTGTCGAACTTGTAGAAAATGTTTGTTTTCAAAACGTACAAGGACGTGTATTAGTCCTACTTTGTATTTAACTGATTTTAGTTTATTGTACACATTAAAATCAAAATATTTTATACATTTCAGTTTAGTTTCATTTGCAGTATATCCTACCAGCTGTCATTTTAATTCAAATAATAATTGGGTAGCCTAGTTAAACCAAATAAAACATTTGTAGGAATAAATATTTCCTGGCAGTTTTTACAGAGACATTCTCATCATGGTTCAGCAGGTAATAAGCTGTTTAATTTGTTTTTTATGCTAGAGATCACAGTGAAAGTATACATCCACACTCCAGCTAATATTTCTGTCATAGGCTACAAAACAACTTAATTGATGTTAGCAATATATATGTTAACAATGTGAAAACATACTAAGACTAGATACTATAAGTTAGGGCGTAACTTTACTATTCGACTCTAGCCTAATATTTTTGCAGACAACAACGTTGTTTTACATTCTACTGTTAAATGTTAATACAGGTAAACATACTGTGACTAAATAGGTTAGGTCAGAACCTTTTAGGTATTTTTTTATTATTATTTTTGCATTTCTGTTAGCTCTAGGTTAGCCTAGAGTCGAATAGTAAAGTTGCGCCTAAGTTAGAATTTGTTTTAATGCTTTCATTTTCAAATCCATAAGTTAACAACCTAACCTTCAAATCCAGCTGGAGTGTGGATGTATACTTTCGCTGAGATCAGACCTACTAGTACTTTCAGTTAAATCAGAAAATATACTTTAAGCCTATTAAACTAGTTGGTCTAGTATGTACTGTATGGCATAAGCCTAACAAGTCTAAAGGCTTGGTCAAACAGAAAGCAAACTTAGAACATCTAAGTAGGTAGTGGAGCCAACCTAAATATGTTTATGAACTGAAAAGATACTATGACTGGAGACTATATAAATTAGTATTAAGTTGGCATTATAGATTAGAGGGTGTGTATTGTAGTTTTGTCACTCTTTATTTAGCCTATATGAACAACAACCTTGACACTTTACCCGAAACATGAGTTCCAGACATGTTAACAGAAACATGCCGTCTCAGAGACACCATTCTATCTAACATAGAAATGTCATCTCCTCACGCTTAAATTAAAAGGTTTATGAGAAAAAAATGCAAACATATTTTAGAAAAGTATGTGTATGACTTTAAAATCCTAAAAGTACAAACAAGTATCAAATTAATAAAAAAGAGTACAAACATCTTTTTTGTTAGGGCTAGTTCCTGAGGCCCGGGCGGGTTGCAATAAACCTCTCAAAGTCCCTCTAATTGTGCTTCTCGCAGTTGTAATTACGGATGTTTCTTGTTGGTTCTTTAGTTTTCCTTGGATAAGGAGGACCATATTCTTGTTCCCTTAGTCGGCCAAAAATTTCTCAGGTAATTCGTGGTCCTTGACTATAATTTCTTCATGTTGCTCTATTACCTGTTCTTCATTGTCCGACAGCTCATTGTCAGACGGTAGCTCACTGTTATCTTCATTGTCCCAACTCTCTCTCGGTAATTGACAAAGTCATGATCATCATCAACATCACTCTTACTCTCTGATTCCACATTTTGTATTATTCGGCTAATGCGTTCTTGAAAATCACTATCCTGAAAACTCGCGTGACATCTTAACGTAGATGGACGATCCATTTTCCCAAACAAACAACAATGCACTGAACAAAAATTTATAAAAACACGAAAAAATCTATAAAATAAAAAAGATTTGAATATTGTTGGATTTTGACAAACTAACTTACTACGTAGTTCGAAACACCCGTCTGTAGGGCAGGTATGCGCCAAACTTATTCCAAAACATCCCGACAGTGAGACCGGTAGGATTGAAAAAGTCAATGGCACTGCCATGCCCAATAGACACTAACTGCATGAAATCCAGTTTAGAAGAGGGATAAAGAAGTTGGGAGAACGCATTGTGAATCCCAGACAAACAGTGTTGCCACTATTGGCTACCTAAATTTCCCATCCGTCTCACATAAGGGTGTTACGGTTAAAGTGTTAAATTAAGAATTACAATGAATATAGCGCAATTTGCTTTTATTAACTAGAATATAAAAGATTTAATGTTTTTGGTTAATTTTATTTATTGTGTTTTACATATATGCTGGATTCTATTAATACCTATTTTGTATCAGCAAATGTTAATAAGTAGGACACAATTTTTGTATTGCAGGAGCAAAATATCCCCATAGACATCAATACTCACAAGCTGCTCGATTGGCTCATTAGCCGTCGTATTGTAAATGGTGACTGGCAAAAAAATATTCTTTCAATTCGTGAGAAAATCAATGGAGCAATACAAGATATGCCTCAACATCCGGAAATATCTCAACTTCTGTCCGGAGCGTGTGAGTATTGGAAATTATTCTGTTGTAAAATTCTTTTGAAATACACTTTCTAGAAATATAGATATCTATTGTCGTATCAGTAGAACATTTAAACCGCGGTATTCAACCAGATCGCCAGTGCCCACTAATGGGCGTTCCATCTTTCATGGTGGGCAGTAGGGGTTAATATTTCAATTTCAGAAAATGTACTATTTTTGTATAAGTTTAGCTCATGCTACGCAAGTGACTGCAAATAAAAGAGCTTCTTACATTCTCACTCTTCTACTTCCACACCACGCATCTGTAACAGACAAGCAGAGCGTAAACCCAATCCACGATGCGTGAATGGCATGCACAGATGACGATACACGGCGCATGCTGTTTGCAGTCGTACTGGCCAGTAAGCAGTTAGATTTGTGAAGTAAGCACGTGCCTACAGCTACAAACAAAATATAGTGAAATATTGTGAGCCCATTTCTCTAAAAATAAATAGCCTACGCTCACGGCTATCTGCCTAAGTATCTGAAGATTTGTTTCATAGAATCTGTTTTAAATAAACAACATCCATTGTGTTTATTGTGTCATAAAACATTATCCAATGAATTCAAGTCTATTGTGATTATGAGAAGATCTTTCTACAAAGCATCCACATGATGAATTTTATAAAGCAAAGTTACTTCCCTACTCTAACCTTTACTATGGAACCGGTGGGCATTTTGAAAGTTTTACTACTAACATAGGTACAAAAGTGTGCGGTAGGTATGAAAAGGTTGGCTACCCCTAGTTTAAACAGTAAAGAATGATGTTCTAAAGATCTGAAGTGCAACGAAAACTGAGACTGAAATCTTCATGAGACAAGTTTGGTGTTGTTGGCTTACAATAAGTTAAGGAACCATTTGGTGACAAGTGATTGAAGACAAAAAAAATCAAGCAGTGTAAGATCTGGTGATTTTTTTCTAATTTCTCTGTATTTTAACCCTTATTTCAAACCTTATTTGTTGATTTTTAATTATCAACTTATTTGAGTTAACTTAACAAATGGAGTCATTTGTTTGTCTCAGTAATGATTTTTAGTGTTAAATTTCCTTACAAAAATATCTTACCCTCAGTCGGGGTGTTTTTAACACTTTATACCCCTCCAACTTTGGAACAATTAGTTGTATCAAAAAAATCACCGAGAACAAAAAAGTCTTAAAATGACTTGTAAAATCTAAAATATAGGGGGTCATTCCAAGTCAAATCAACCAATATTTAAATAATTTTGAACCTTGACAACTCAGATTTTTCTAATTTTTGGTACACTTATAGTAGGGTACCCATCAAAAGTAACAAAAGTATTTGATTTTTAACTTTTTTGACTTTTAGTTTACGAGTTTTTGACTTTTAAAGATTAAAAAACGCACGATTTTGACCGCGTCTTGAAAGCTAAAAATATTTTTAACTCAAAAAGTATTTGACCTAGCAAGCTCATCTTGGTCTCATTCTCTTCAATTTTTAATGGGCTTTTATTTGATATACAACATGGGTAGGCTACTTTCAAACAAAAGTTTTTTTTAAATCATAAAAAACTGTTTTTGGAAAATCCAAAATACGTTCCCTTTGATTTTTCTGTAAAAAATATCATGTGATATAAGTTCAGTTTGAGCGTTCACCTCCTCCTCGCTTTACTTTCCTCCAAGCTGATCAACGCTGCGTATAGAACTGACTAGCAGATGTCCCCGCACTTAATTTACGCCTTAACAAGTCAATCCGTTGATATTATTCATGAAATCCGCTTATTCCGAATTCCCGCTAAACCGAACAGTGTTTGGTCCCAATTAGTTCGGAATAGCGGGACTCCACTGTAGTTATCGGACAGCGAAATTGTTTTT
>JAGFPH010001254.1:30451-41119 GCA_018207615.1 Philaenus spumarius
GGAATAGCGGGACTCCACTGTAGTTATCGGACAGCGAAATTGTTTTTATATGTATATTATTTTATATCCCGTCATAATGTTTGTTTGTTTCAGTCATCAATTATTTTCATTGCCAACGAATCATCGAAATACTTAAAGAAACAGAAGCCGATACAAAGAACGTTTTTGGGCGTTACGGTTCACAGCGAATGAAAGATTGGCAAGAAGTTGTAAGATTGTACGAGAAGGATAGTTTGTACCTAGCGGAAGCCTCGCATCTTCTTATAAGTAATGTGAAGTACGAAGTACCTAACCTTAAAAAACAGATTGCCAAGTGTCATCAAAATAAACAGGTTTGTAAGTTCGTTTATCTTTTTGTTGAAATAGCTTTAAAGAAACTTGTATGATGAAATTATTAAATTTACAATCCAGGCCACAGTTACTACTATTTAACACTGCAGAAATTGTCTTAAGTTGGAATATTTGCTGGATTACTAATAGAAATCAATTAATCAAAATGTATTCTGTTTCAACATAGTAAATGGTAAAAGTCTTTCAACAGCACCTGAATTTAATCTTCACCATATTTGAAATAATCGTGTTATTTTATTTTGAACAGGAGTGTGCGAAAAGAGAAGTAGAATATTCTAAAAGTGAAAACAGCGCTCGGCATGAACTGGAAACCATGTGCAAACAGCTGGGAATAGAAGGGAAAGGAATCAAAAGAGAATTGTTGGCAAGAGTAAAACAATTGCCTGAGATATACCAACGTATCGCTGAGCACATGTCAACAGTAAAACCAGCATCCAAGTACTACGCTTCGTTCGCTCAAACTGTTCTTGGTCATGATGATGTCATACCTCTCATTAAATATATTTGCGGTTAGTTATTTACATTATCTACTGTAATCCAAGGTCAATTTATGTCTATTGAATTTATATTTCTAACAAGAATTTTAGAAAGATATTATTGACATGTACGTTTACAATACCCCCTGATGATATATTTGCAGACGAAGATCTTTTTTTGGCCAAAAAGAAGAGAGCACTTTGTCAATGTTTGTACGTTAATCTGAAAGTGTAAACTAAAAACCCAACACAAGTTAAAAAGTACACGTCCAAACACTAAAAAAATACTTGAAAATAAGAAAATCACATCATATCAATTGATAACGTTACTGATCAGCAATCTTTTAACTGCATAAGCGTAATTAAATGTAATATACGAATGCTGCCAAATGTACGAAAAGGTACCAGTGTCCATGCTACCTTTTAATACGATGAATTTTATATATTGCTTGTATATTTTTGCAGCAAGTTACCATTGCAAAAAAATAATCATTTAATTTGTTCATTTTTCCCAATATGTTTTGTAAGATTCAAATTTTGGTAATACTGGAACAGATCATCTACAATAACCCATCTGTGATCGCTAATATAAGCTGCCAAATTTGATCACATATACCAAATCACTTATGATGTCAGTGTAATCTATGTTTGAGACAAAACCTTGTTGCCAAAATACTCGCAAAAGTCATCTTAGCCATTTCTCTCTCTCTCGAGTTCCACAACCAATAGGCTCAACCCAGAAATCTTACAGGAAAATAATCTTAATAACATATCTTAATAATTATTATTAAACTTATAAAGAAAAAAGTAACTTGAATTAATTAAATTATAGGGCTGTGGAAGTATTCTGATGGATTGTGGATGCCAAAAATGAGGTGCAACAAAGCATGGCGACTGATTATAAAAGATTTACTCAAACATTTAAAAAATATTTAAATAAAAATGATCAAACAAATGCTGTAAAAATATATATATATGCATAAATATTGTAAACAAAAGACAAACAAAATTTACGTTTTAAAACATAAAAATCAAATAAATATTTTAAAATAGAAAATTAAAAAAGCAACAAATTAATAATAATAATTCAGTACCTAGTATAAAGAAATGCTTGAAAATATTCCACTAGGTATCAAATGTATTGACGTTTCACCCATTGTGCTCATTTACACACTGTTCATAGTGAATCCTTTCAAACAATTTTTTAATTATTCTCTACATTAACATAAAATTATTATTATTTAATAATTGACATGTCTTATATGGTGAATTATACTATCTTGCAAGACCAATAAAATGAAATGAAACACTGTTCAATAATTGTACTCATAGTTGCAATTTATTTTACTTTTATAAATGTATAACTTGAAAAATGATTACAACGTACCATGTCACGTCTGTACTGTCTGGTGATTCTTTATAAAAGAACGTGCTGTGAACACATTTCTTAGGCAAGGCACATGTTAAGACACGATTGACGCGATGTGGCACAGTGCGACTTTTTGTAACATTTGTAAATGAATGGATAATCGCATAATGGCATCGCTACGCTATGTAGTGCGACTCGCGTGGCACAGTGGCATTGACACAGTTTCTCGCGTCACACGTCCCACGCATTCAGTTATTGGTTTTTACTAACCAACCTTATCGTTTGTAGACAATTATACAGACATAATATTTTATGTATATTGTGTATATTTTAAATTTCATACAAATAGGATGATTAAATAAATCATTAAGAGAAATTTTGTTTTTATCCAACACAATTTCGTTAAGACTAGCGTATTAGCCTATAAGCAGTCTCGATGAACTTGTCTTCAATAAAAAATACATTTTCTCTAAAACCAAACACCCAATTTGTAAGAAATTTAAAACATACATAAACAATACATGTATAAATATAATATACAAAAAAATGTAATACCTATGATAATTTTTAACTAAATGGGCTATCAACTTTATTAACACATAATTATCAATGAATATGATTTTATAAAAAACTGTTTTTTTATAAAAATATTCGTCTGATTCGTTTGAAATTTATAACACATATAAATAATATATATGAATGAATATAATATAAGAAAATTAAAACTGTTTGACAGTATTTAAGCACATAGGCCATCAACTTTATAATTCTAGGCGCAACACAGTATGGTTAAACTTTACAATCATACTCCTAAATAAAAACTTTAATATCTCAATAACCATTTGTTTAATTTTTGGGGCGGTTGGGGTTGTGTATTTATTTTTACTATCTTGATTAATTATTATGTCAATTAAGTTATATTTATATTTTGTACTATGCTTGCGCAGTCCATCATATCTTTTGATAGGATTTTTACTGAAGATATGTTGATAGATAGGCTAATTAGGCCTAGGCTATACGATTTCTATATGCTTAGTAAAGTTGCTAGCCTATTTATTTAAATTTTGTGGTAGACCTATCATTTTTGTACATTGTATTTATACATATATTGTTTAAATATATTTAAAATTTCATGTAAATTGGATAAATATTTTTGGAGAAAATAGATTTGTATTGACGATATGTTTAAATATATTTTTTTTAATAATTTCAATATTTCAGACAATGGGAATACCACAACCTACGAATGGCAATACGGAGTAAAACCAACGTTGGTTGAAGAACCAGTTCTTCCTGGTTTAGGAGATGACCAAGTAAGTCTAATCTGCAGTTTTACTATGTTATACAATATCGTCATGTAACAGACTATTGTTCAAAATCGTTGCTTATCTAACAATACCGCCTAACTAACATTTCAGTAACTTTACAGGAGATGGAAAAGTATTTATTTTCAAGTAAGTATAATGTGTATTTGTGATGTGTAATATGACAAGGGTCCTCTTATCTCAAATTTTGTCTTAAAGAGGTTTGATTTCTGAACAATTTAACACAAAAATCATAATTCTATCCTAAAAATTATGGAAGTTATGCCCAAATGAAAGTCAGTTACGTAAAAGGTAGTTTTGAGAAAAACGAAATTAAAGTTTTGAATACCAACTATGCCAAGTTTGGTTTATTTCATGCCAACGCTTGTATTATTTATGCAGCTGCTTACCACAGAGTAAGCTACAACCTTGCATAATTAAAGAATTTTTAATCATTGTGATTTTTAATAATACATATTGTCTAAATTATTATTATTCTATATATATAAAATCCAATGTATGTATGTCTGTCTTCTGTTTGTCCTTTATGCGTCACCAAACCGTCCATCCGATTGCTTTGAAATTTTGCATAATAACACAGGTTAACCCTGGGAAGGTTTTAGGCCATTTACCGAAGTCCTAGGACATTAGGGCTGTGTCCCACTGGACTTCAAAGTTTCAATGTTAATCTTATGGAAGAAAGATTTCTTTTGATTTTATCAGGGGCTCAAAAACAGCTGTTCGTATAAAAAGCATAGCAGCACGTCATGTTTGTTTACTTTCATTACCATAGCAACATTACTTAGCAAATTTGAAGAGTATTGATTTTTTGAGGTTACATTAACCCTAGAACCGGCAGACGGTACATAATATACCGTCACTCCAACACATTTGTAACTAGTGATTGTATTGAATATTTGACCCACTAAAAATCTTCAAATCTCAAAAAGACAAACACCATTGGAAAGGTAATGTTTCAAACTTTAATTTTTGTATTTACAATTTCTTTCTAAAACGTATATTTACATACGTAATCATCGTTTCAGTTTATTAGTTTTCTACAAATCAATCGGCGCCCGAAAATTCATACAAAACATAACGAAATAACTCAACTTTCGTCAATCTCTAAAGCCCGCCCAGTAGGTTTTCTTAGTTAAACCTATGTATCGATGGATTCATCACAATTTCCCCTATCCAAAACTTCCATATAATCAAAAATCGGACAAATAGTTCTGAGGTTGTAAAGGGGTTTTGTAGACCCTTGCAATTGGTCAGTTTTCCAACCAATAAACAGCGTTATTTATTTCACGTGATATCTGTGTGACCTCAATCGTGTTTTTTATAGATATTTTGGTATCTTTGTAAACATAATACTTCAAGCTAACTTTCCCTGTAAACCAAATATGCTATATTTGAACAGTTTATTGTGTAGGACCGTGGGAAAGTGACTGCTAATACGGTCTCATCTAAGGTTTAAATTTGAACCCTAACGGACTTTTATAACATGGGTAGACATAGGAGTTTGCGCGTGCATCCTGTATAGCGTGAACGGGCAAGAGATTCCTACATTTTTTCTCACTTTTGTTATTCAAATAATTCTAAGTCAAAAACTTTTATGAAAACATAATTTGAAGTATATTTCAGTTTTTTGATTTATTCTCTACACTTTGTTATAATAATATTTCATTTTTGGGCAAAGAATATGGTATTAGTAAATTACGTTTCTAACTTGGCATACTTTTGATAGCAGACTTGTAGGAACATAAAAACTCGTGTTTTCAAAATACGAAATTTGAAAATGTTAAATGTTTTTATACAGTTCTATTTAGAACTAAATTACAAAAAATTTTTGCATTTATGGAAAAAATTACTAAAGATGATTTCTACTTTTTATCTAGACTTAAAGTTGAACTTTTTTTTCCGTAACTGAACATTTTTTGTTTCTAATAACTTTGTAAATTTTACATCTATCATTTTTTTATTGGCATATATAAATTTTTTGAACTTTTTTCTACAAAAAAGCTTTGGAACACTTTTGGATTGGGGTTCATTTACTATTTTTTGGGAATTTTTTAATAAATGCTTGCACACGCCAAAAAATCCATTTTCGTTAAAGCTGCCGGTTCTAGGGTTAACAAACACAAACAAAAATCAACGAAAAATGCTTACTATATTTTAATTCAATACAAACATATTGGTTGTTACATAACTATTATATATAAAACAGCTGATTTGGATCAAAAACTGAACATAATTTTAGGTTAGGCCTACAATGAACCAAAACACCGATTGGGCTAATTATTAGAATCAGATTTTTTACAATTCTTCACAACTAGCAGTTTTTTTAGATTAGGTAAATCCAAACAAAAGGTTATATTTATTGAAATATTTTTTTTTAAATAACATTTAACTTAGATGTCTATCTGTGCATAGCCGGATCGGGCCAGCTAGTGTAATAATACAAAAGGCTGTTTGTTGGATTTTAAGTCTGTTTTTATTACATTTTTAACCAGTCAAAGAAAAGGGCCATGTTGTCGGGAATGGTATCAAAATAATCAGAAGATATTCTACTATTAGTAAAAACTACAGTTAGTTGCCTGAAATGTCGCTAGTATACGGGAGATGCTACTTCCTGAGACATTGCAAGCAATGTTAGTCATTACGAAAAGGGACCACTTGTCGCACCCATGTTATTTCTCCTTAATGACAAGAGGTCTCTTTTCTCAGAGCTGACATCTGTTGCTTAGATACCATTTTCTACTATTTCTAGACTATAAACCACTTTACAATATTGATGTTAGCTTGTAAATAAGGAGTTGGGCAACAATAATCGATAAAAAACCAAAAGTCGTTATTTTTTACCCTTACTCCTTATTTTACCCGTACTGAAAATTTTACTCTCTCGACAAGAGTCCCTTTTCATTTTACGCATCATATTTAATATAATGCTATTTTTATTTTTTAAACGTTTTCATTATTGAAGAACATAAATCTAAGTTAATAGATAGATATACAGCAGACTCTCAAAAATCCAGACTATTCAGGGTGTCTACCGGTCACGGATGTCCCGGAAAAGACACGGATTTTAGCAATGTGTCACCGATGTCCCGGAACGTCACCTAATTTTCATAAACTGTCACCGATTTTTTCGAAAGCTTATTTCGTCAAAGAATTAATTTGTTGTTCTCGATAAAAGTGAACATCAAAGACAAATTAATTCAATTTTAGTTACGAATTCTCTTCACTTTAAGTTAGTACGTTACAACATATTGCGTGTTAAAATGCAATGATTCAGTTCCACGGCGTTTTAGTAGTGGGCTTCATAACCTAATATCTTGGTAATATCTTGCCGTTGCATCGTCTTTTGCTTCTTTTGTCACTTCTTTCTTCTGGAAATACCCATGTTATCCGCATAGTGGTGACAGTCGAAAAACAATTATTTGTGGAACCTATTACTGCACTTAATATAGGTAATATTGGTAACGTATTGCCGTTGCCGTTTCGTCGTCTCGTCTTGTTATACTGTATCGGTTTCCAGTACCCATGTTATCGTAATCTCATTAAGGTGACAGTGTAGACTATTATTTATGGAACCTAATACCGCTGAACTACCGAACCAGTCACTCGTAGTGCAAAATATAAATAATAAAGTTACAAAAATATTAGGTTGTTTTGGAAACGTGTTATAAAAGTATAAGGTCCAAAACAGCAGTGCTAATAACGGGCTACCACATCAAATATAATTGTTTTTCCTAGAAACTGATGCATTTAAATCGCGTGTATTTTTACCTGCTTCGCTCTTTTAATTTTTGTAAACGCAAGTTCTAGTTCTAAGTTACTTTGTGTTGAACGCAAAACGGCAAACGAAACTGATAACTGCTTCTTTTGGTTTTGAAATCACAGAGGCAGTGAAAAGTAACAGGTATGTCGGTCGGCGCACAGTCTTTCTTTTTCTTGACAAGTTGTTTACAGTTTGTTTAACGTTCGATTGAGATTCGAGTTGTGTTGCGTTTTAAGTAAATTGTGACTAGAATAAAATGCTGTACATGGTTTTTGTTTGTAAAAAGTGAATTGGTGAAATTTGTTGTGTGATTCAGTTAAAAAGACTACAATGTCGCGGAAATCTAGATTTCAAGATTTATGGCTTGTGACGAAAAGTTTAGGTTATGGCTAAAACCCGGAAAGGACATATACGCAGGGTTTTGTTCCCTGTGCAAAAAACAGGTTGATGTTAGTCATTCAGGCATTAATGCCTTAACATCTCATGCAAAGGGCCAAAAACATAGCTCTTTAGAGAATAATCTAAAAAGTGGAAAACAACTAACAATGTTTACTTATAGGCCTAAGCCTGTTAGTAGTTTAGATGGTGAAGGACATAGGCCTAGTTGTAGCTTTGGTGTTGGACCTAACCTTAGTAATAGTTATAGTCCTACTGTAAGTGGTGGTGGACCCTTGCCTAGATTAAGCTGTCCTAGTAGTGTTGATTGTAGTAACAGTTTGGCCAGTTGTAGTAACAGTACAAGTAACATGCATAGTGTAAGCTCTAGTTCAGTTATAGCATCAGGAATTTCAGGAACCTTTTTGTCTAATAGCAGTGTTATTCAGGAGCCTAATCATAGGATTTCAAGTTTCCTTGTTAACGACAGTGTCACAAAAGCTCAAATTATGTGGTCAACTTTTTGTGTACAATCCCATACCTCTACTAGATTTGGTGGGGTAGCAACCGATATTTTTAAGTTAATGTTTCCCAACAGCCCTATTGCTAATCGAATGCAGTTAAAAAAAGATAAAATATCTTACAGTATAACTTATGGACTTGGGCCATACTTTTCTAATATGGTTTCAGATAATGCAAGGAAAAGCCCTTTTTATGCGTTATCTGTAAATGAGAGTCTCAATGACATTTGTCAAAAAAATCAGATGGATGTAATGATAAACTATTGGGATGATGAAAAAAATGTTGTTTGTACTAGATATTTAAACTCTTTATTTCTCGAAAGATCTGCAGCTGTCGACTTATTAGAAAATTGAAATACCTGTATTGAAGAAAAAACTTACCTCTTGAAAACCTAATTCACCTTTCAACTGATGGGCCGAACGTAAATTTGAAAACTAATTTATGATTTGAAGAATCATATGAGAAATACTCTTATTAGTAGCAAAGAAGTATTAGATATCGGAACTTGTTCTTTGCATATTGTCAACGGATTTTATAAGACTGCCCATACAAAAGTAGGCTGGAAACTAAACGAATTTTTAAGGGCTATATACAGGTTATTTAAAAACTACCCATCAGAGAAATCCGTATATTGCCAGATCACTGGTTCTACTATGTTCCCAAAAACGTTCTGCGCTGTAAGATGGACTGAAAATTCTAGCGTAATTAGCAGAGCTTTAGAGATAACGGAAATCTTAAAAATTATGTTACAGAAATAAAGGATCCTCCTGCCACAGAAAACTTTGGGATTGGTAAGACATTTTTAATAAATGACCACGCACTTGAAGCAAAATTACATTTTTCAGCTATGATTTCTGAAGAACTGGAGGAATTTTTAACATTATTCCAAAAGAATTGCCCCCTCCTCCCTTTTCTTCACCAAGAAGTCTTTGCGTTGATGCAAAACTTGGGGTCTAGATTTATCAAAAAAGCTATAAATTGAAACAGCTGTGACATCAACAAAACTTAAAAAGATAGATGTAACCAATGGTGACAACCTCCTTTTTCATAATTCAGTAGACGTAGGATTCGGTGCCAGACCATGTCTAAAAATATGAATTCCAAAGAGATTGCAAAACGTTTTTAACAGAAATGTATAAAAAGCTTATTGAGAAAAGTCCCCTTAATAAAAGATTTGTTTTGGGGGCAACTTGTTTGAATCCAACTGTCATGTCCAATGAAACCTTAAGAAACTCAAGAATTAAGGTTGCGATAGAAGAATTGGTGGCTCATTCCCAACTTTCACCTGCTGAGGGTGATGTTGTTATGCGGGAGTACAGGAAATTTGTGTCAAATCAACAAGCGCAGGAAAAATCTTTCAACTGGAAAAAAGATAGATTGGATGTAATGTTTGGAGAGATATTAGACCAACTCAACCCTAACGAAATCAGCAACCAGCTGAAGTCATTCATTAAGATGATTTTAGTGTGTTTTCATGGAAACGCTGCGGTAGAACGAAGTTTTTCTTTCAATAAAAGCTTCTTGGTTGAAAATTTACAAGAACAGTATCTGGTTGCTAGAGGGCAGTACATGACCATATTAACAGTCTCTCAGGTGAGATTGAATAGTTTTTTCTAAATAAACAGTTATTAATTATATTTCATGTTGCCAATATTAAATGGGCCTAACCCAGATGGCTTTTCTGTCAACCTTTAAAAAATCTTGGTTTTTGTAAAACCTTTTTGAACTTTTTTAACAACAATGAGTCCTGTTCATGGTATTTTTAAGAAATTAGTAAACTTAATTTTTTGTGAGCTGATTTTTTTGGAATTTATATTGCCTGTTTATTGAATTCGGATGTTGGTAGGCAACAAAGACCAAATTATTAACGTTTATATCTTTGTACCCTAGCAGCAGAACAAGCAGATTAACAATTTGTGATTTTTGTAGGGGGTATTTCTTCTTTAGTGGTTACCAAACCAATGATACTGGCACATAGAAATGCTTCAGCTAGGAGGAAAGAAGCTCTTAAATCAAAAAAAGAAAAGGAGGATGAAGTCATGGGTGCCAAGAAAAGAGCAGTTCAGGAGCTGAAGGAGCTCAAACAGAAAAAACAAAGACTGCTTGAGGAGCAAAGTGAACAACTGTCTGCTTTAGAAGCTCAGTTGAAATCCCTACAGAAGGCGATATAATTTATTGTGTGCTGTGTAAATTTTTTGTACATATATTTACTCTTTATAAGTTAATAAAATAAGTAGGACTGTGTAAAATAGGAAATCGTTTGAACAGTGGAAATAGATTGCAATTACCGAACATAGAACTATGTTTTGCGATGAACTTTATAAAGGTAAGGACTATATTATAGTCTGTATCAATACTTTAATGTTGCAAAAATTTTTAGAATTGTTTTCCTAAATTAAAACTCCTAATTTTTAGTCTATATTAATTAGGGTACTAAAATTGTATCTACCACTTTATCCAAATAGCTAAAATTGAATTAATTCGCAAAAA
>JAGFPH010001254.1:41219-59989 GCA_018207615.1 Philaenus spumarius
ACACAGTTGAACACATGAGTTGTGAATTTTTCAAAATTAAGTAAATGTTTTAGGGTTTCAACCAACTATTTGGGCAATTGGTGTACTCACGAAGGCGCTGAATAACTGCCTCCGTGTACAAAATATATTAGTAGAATTGGTTTGGACCTCAGCCGGACTCACGCAGTACTTCATTCCGCTGACTTGTGGCCTCGGATCGGAACCTGCCCTCATGGTAAAAATCCCGCTCAAGAATTTTAACAGGGGACTTTTATGGAATTTTAAGTTTTGATCGATTTTGAGGGAATCAGACGAGCTATAAGGTCGTGTAAAAATCAAACTGTGCAGAATAATCTCCTGTATTTATTTTTTATAGATTAAACAAAAAAACAAAAAATCAAAAATCATTCTAGTACGAAAAATCACAAAGAAATTTGTTTTTATTAATAGACTAACAGTGATGTTTTGAAATAATTGTGTTTAAATTTGCAATCGATAACTTTGTTGCAGGGATTGGTTGAGAGTACAGTACTTAATGTTAATGGTAGCAGTTTGGCCAACTATATTAATCCATGAATGATGTTTAGATGGTTACATCTTGTAGTTGTTTCCTTCTCATAGTTAGTCTTGACCCAAGTACTCTTGTACTGGTTCACTTTCCATAAAATATAATCGTATAGAGCTGACATTAAGAGATTACTCAGATGCTACAATAGGTGGAATGTTCTTTGGTTGAGAATGTTACAAATATCTTAAAAATCAATGAGTCGATACCAATTTATTTGGTTTTGTTGAATTGTAATGTTTTCTATTTTTACTCTATGAAATTGAGCAAAGGTTTGGCCAAGTTTTCTGAATCCGTTGTTTCCACATATTGCTTACTTATTTCAGGACATTGATTACGGTATTACTTTGGAAGAAAGTGGTATCGAGGTGGAACCAGAAGCAGGGGGTGAAGACAGTACCGCTGAAGGTATTGCTAGAGGAAAACAGGCGTACACATTGTTAGATAACCCTGATACTAGAGAAGAGTTTATCAATCAGCTGTTGGAGGTAATTGTAAACAATTTTGGCTATTGTAGTTCTTTAAATAAGTTTTAGAAAAATATGTATAGTTATTTTTGCCATAATTTTGTTAACTTTTATAGTACTATAAATTTGCTTGTAATTTTTATACCATTTATAATTATTAAAATTTTCTGTTGCATTTTATTTAAGTCAGTTTTACTAAAGAAGAAATATGAACTTTTAATTGTTAATCAAGTACACATTGTTCTAATACTTGCATGTCCTTACAATAGTTTACTTGTTAGTCTAATCAGTATGAACTTTTCCATTTTTAGCCTTTCTTAAGGATTATTTCTTTTAATTAAAATTGGTCTTGAGCCAGTAGCAAATTACCCATTAGACATAATATGCACTTACATACATGTCCCAAGCTCCAAGGGGGCCATTGAATTTTGCGAATGGTCCTGTAGTAAGTACATACAAATAGTTTTGTCAAAATGTTTTTATACAGTTTTATTTAGAACTAAATTACGTAACTTTTGCTTATTTTGAAAAAAAAATTACAAAAATGTTTTTACTATTTGTAATGTAGTAGGCATAAAGTTGGTTTTTTTCAGTTACTTAACATTTTGCGCTTCCTGAGCTAAAACCTTTTAAAGTTTTACATCAAACAATTTTTTAGTTGCATATTCCAACTCTTTGGACCTTTTGCTGCAAACAAATATATTTAACACTTTTGGATTGGGTTATAATTACTATATTTGGTGAATTTAAAAAAAAAATGGTTGCAGAACAGAAAAAAACATCATGATTATGAGTTACAGGGTTAAAAGGACATTTTACCAATAAATGTCACAGCTTAATTGTATACACAAATTTCAGCAGCCCAGTTTTTTACTATTGTGGTGATCTATACTGTATCACATGTGACAGATTTAGTTTATATAGAATGAGCTGTTCTAATGTTGTTGTATCATATTATGTTTTATATCTTTGGTTTATAATGGTCACATTTAATTCTGTAACTATTTTGTATAAAGCCTTAATTACTTAAAAGGTTTAGTTTATTCCATTACAACTATGTTAGGCGATTTTAACTGAATATATCCATCATGAAAGTTGTAGTAACTAACTGATAAGTGCCTAGGGGCTGCTGAGGTCGAAATGAGCTACTAACAAAGTAGCCCAGTCAATAAAGGACTTCAATGGGAAAAAATTAGGGTAAAGCTGAATTTTACCCAGTTGATAGAATGTCACTAGAGGAACATTTTTACAAAATTCCCCAAAAATCCCCCTGGAGCTTCCCCCCCCCCCAGGCCCCTCAAAGGTTCAAAATGCTATCATTCACGGCAACTCTAATAACTCCCTTTAAAAAAGTTCGATGAGATCGTGATTTTTTTTGTTTTGTTTGTTATTGAATTGTTGAAAATCACGATCTCATCGGACCTTTTTAAAGGGAGTTATTAGAGTTGCCGTGAATGTTAGCGTTTTTAATCTTTGAGGGGGGCTGGGGGGGAAGCTCCAGGGGGATTTTTGGGGAATTTTGTAAAAATGTTCCTCTAGTGACATTCTATCAACTGGGTAAAATTCAGCTTTACCCTAATTTTTTCCGAACTTAGGTATTTTTTGGTCTTCATTGACTGGGCTAAAGTGTTGTATTGTTCCCAAAGTGTTGTAAGTCCTGACTAATTCCCAGACAAACTTCTGCCTAAACTGACAAAGCTGTCTGAATGTCTCGCCGAGTACATACATCATTCGTTCATTCCTATATCTAAGTTTAAGATTTTCTGTAGTACATTCAAATTAAGCATACACTTCTGTTGGGATATTGTTTGTTTTTGAGCAGACCATATACCATTCTATTTCACACTTGAGTAGATTTCTCCTTTCCTCTGACCATTCCTCTTGTTTGGGTATTATCACTCTATATAGTTTTGAAATGGAGTTCTGTGTTTTCATGTAATATGAGGTAAAATCTAGCGTCTGATCTCTTGTAAACAATTGTTGTTATCCTGCAGAGTTCCAAATTCCGTTGTACAATATGTGCCGAAATAAAAAAGTACTGAAATTGTAATAGTTTAAAATTTTTAGACAAACATACAAAATAAAATTGCTGAAAACTTTAGGGCCACTACACACCGCATGTAGCGTGCGAATCTTGCATAGCCCACGTAGCCATAGCTAAACTATGTGACAATTTACACCGTGAGTTACATGAGCAACAATTTCTGTTTGTATTTGTAGGCGGGTGATCATTTTGAGAGTGTAATTGTCTGCTTAAGTCTAATGAGAAATAGTATCAGTTGTAGTGTACCTTGGCTTAATATCGAAACTAGTGATAGTGATAAAGAGTTATTACTTCTATATTCGATCTCATGACGATTGAAATTTTTTTTTTTACAAAATAAACACAATTCTTTCTTATATCTACTAAAAAATTAAACCTTTTAAACCTAAGGCTAGTGATAATAAATAATATAAGGGTCTCCTAGGCATTGCCTGTTTGAGACTTCCAACATTTCATTGGCTATGAAAAAAGAAAATGAAAAAAAAGAGAGTTGTGTCGCCGTTCAACCACATTAACAAAATTAAACTACACTATTTAGTTATTATAAAATTACAAAAAGAAAAAATTATTATTTACTTAATTAACTAACACCTGCAAGGTAATCACAGTCTTGAATAAAAAACAATATTTTAGCACTGCACAAAATACAGGATTCATGCCAAGTACAGTACTTAGTTTACAAGCCATTAGCAATTAATTATTAGAGCCAACTATGCGTCATTCAACAACTTGGATAAAAGATTCAATATCCTCAACAGAAAACAGGAATGCTTTGACATCTCTTAAAAACCCTGTCAATAAATCCTTTCTAGCACGTAATGAAACCATATTGTATAGGCGTGGAGCGTTAAAAGTAAAAAAGTGTCTGTATAAAGTACGTTTTGGTTTAGGAACTACCATTTGATTACTGTTTCTTAGTTGATACGTGGTGCGACTATTGTTTTGAGCATAATAATGTTTTGTCCGGAACAGCTTAAGAATTTTTAAAATATACATATGTCTTAACGGTAAGATTTTTAATTTAGAAAAAATAGGCCAAGAGTGTTCGAGTCTAGATTTCCTCGAGATTACTCTTACAATATGTTTTTGAATTGTTATAATAGGTTTGAGCGTGGAGAGATAAGTACCACCCCAACAACTCAACCCACAACCCAAGCAAGAACTCACTAACGCGTGGTATACATATAATAAAACTTTAGGTGGACAAATATTACTTAATAAATACAGTTTTCTAAGCGCACTATACATTTCTCCCTTAAGTTTCCTAATATGTCCCTCCCATGTAAAATCTCAAATAAGTGCAACCTATAATCAAATGGGAGATTTGTAAGGTGAATATCACCACTTAATGAGAGATCAAGAGCTTGATTTCAAGTTTTCAATTTATTTTCGGCTAAACCAGGAACAGTTTGAAGTGGTTTTGATACTCATTAAACCAGTTATAAAGAGAAAAGATACAACAAATTAGCTTGGTTGGAAACGCACAGTGAGCATGCACCACTCTAGCTATGCAATCGACGCTTACAAACCGTCCGCTGCGTATTAATACCTGTGCTACTTCACACAGGTCAGTTTGAAATGGTCTATTTGAATACAAGGTGAGCTATGTTTTCGGCGTGCGTTGCATATGTCTTAAGACACACGCTATGTGCGGAGTGTAAGGTCCTTTAGTTTTTAACACACACATGTTTTTTATTACCAGTATTAAGTATTCACCATGTGCTATGTGGGTGAAAAGGGATTGTTGCATGTTTTTAACGTGTCTAGTTTTCACAAAGCTCATTTTTGGCTAATTTCGGAAGATGCTTTAATTCATCATTCCCCACACATAAGTGTCAGGTGATGAAAGTTCTTGGGCGTGGGATGGGTATGATAGTATGGGTATGATAGCAATGGTGGCTACATCTATGTGCCTGGCGCCATCTTACTGGAACCAAAAGCCAGATTGCTAACAAGACAAAATCTCTTCTCTGCATTGTAGCTGCTTTACAGTTACAGCATTACTGTTATCTTCAACAAAATAGTACTCTTCTCCCTAATACAGCACGCCATACTGTTATGCGCTCAGTATTTTGTAGCACCTCTACGACATTATACAGGACGTTGACATCCAAGAAAATGTGTTGTGGCAACTCTACAGCAGTTTGCATCAAGCTAGGACCTGTTCCGTATGAGCAAAGATAATGCTCTACGATAAATAAAAATTTTCTCAGGCGTGGTAAGAACGACTACAGTGTAACTAACCTCAAATCAGAAAGTAGTAATAAGCAGAGGCTTTTCAATAATCAACAATGTAATCAGCTGTTCTAAAATAAGTCAACCACAGTGACTTTAATTTCAGTACGGTTTATTTTGGCGTATGCCATACATCCAGAGACCTTTCAGAGTTAACAGTAAAGAGCACTACACCTGCCAGGATCTGTGAAACATTTCATTTTTACATTCCTTACTATTCAACTTTTTGTTCTTTTTATTAGCGAATTTCCATAGGAAAAAAGAGCTATTGCAGTGGTCCTTATGGTAAGACACAAGGTCGGGAGTAGCAAATGAGCACAGATCATGGTCACTAGAACACGTTTTGGGGAGTCTTTAAAAATCATATATTTATATCTGTTCGCACTCTAGCGGCCGCATTTTCAGTACGATTGGGTTCAAATTTGGTACACATGTTGGTTGTTTACGTCGCTCGGACGAGTTCGTTAGCCAAAAAAATCCAACAATCGGAAGCACGTTTTTTTAACCAGAAATAACTATTTTTTGGGATTTTTCCTACAAGATTGAATTTGATTTTGAGGTTTTTCCACAAATATAAATGTAGGATGTTATTCTGCACATTTTGTTTTTTTACACGACCTTATAGCTCGCTTGGTTCCTCCTAAATCGATCAAAACGTAAAATACCATAGAAGTACCCGGTTCAAAGCCACATGGTGGATTCTACCGTGGGGTTGGTGTGCGAAGCACGCAATGCTTTGTGTATTGAAGATACTCCCAAAATGTGAAATGGGGTGCGAAGCACGCAATGCGTTGTGTATTGGAGATAATCCCAATATGCGGAATGGCATGCGAACTATTTTTCAGCTATTCATCACCTTCGTGAATAGACCTATTTCCCAAATTGTTGGTTGAAACCGTAAAACATAGCCCTATAAATTTAATTTTAGAAATTCGCTCTTCAACTCACGTCTGCGGGTCAGTTGTGTGGTCGAATTATTTTAAATTTAAATAATCTTTCATAATAGCTCAAAAACATGTATGATTACTGTTAATTATTCATCACTTTTAATATAATTTCCATACTCTGGATTTTCAGCAATCAGACTGGGTCTGCTGTTCAATAAATCACGATTCTTCTTGCATGACAAATTTTGGGATTAGCTTTGGTTCAACTACTACAATAAAACCTTTTATATAAGATCAACCTTGACCACACCCAAAAATTTCTTTTAAATAAAAAAAAATAGTTTTGTGAGATTTCATTTTTTATGCAAACAGTAATAAAATAGAATGGCTTTGTGCTATAACTTTGCGTCATTACTTTGACTTAGCCGTTTCACTCTGTAAATATTGTTGACAGTTGGAATCCTTCCTGAAAGTTCGACTGTTAGAGATGCAAGGAGACAGTGATCTGTTGACATTGAGCCATTTAACAGAATCTACACAGAGTATAGCATCCATGTTGGACAGTGTGCAAGTAGCCAAGACTTTGATGACGGATCCGTCAGCTCAACATTTACATAATGTTAAACATTCCTTGAGGTAAGTCCTTTGTTGTAAAGAACTTGAACATTCTTTGATGTAAGTCCTTTGTTGTAAAGAACTTAATATAAAAGAATGTTCTATTACTGTTGCAAACTGGTAAGTCATGCCCTCTCAGCAGTTCCATTGTGTCCATCTGTTTTATATTTGTACTACTGGTGTAGTCTGTTGTGTACTTTTTTCTGTAAATATTAATTTGTGAAATACATAGAAAATAAATTTTCACAGGTAATGTAAAAACAATTAATTGGTATTTTCAAAATTATAATACTTTAAAATTGAAAGGACGTTGCAGGTATATAGAGAGGGATACATCATGGTCATTATTTAAAAGTACACCGGATATCGTTTATAGCGACGTCCAAGGGACCTTGATAATCGCAGTAGTAACACATCGCCATATCCAACCACGATTAAAAAGACCTGGTGAACAACTTGCCTTGGGAATTGTAAGCTTGGAGGCACAAACATGACTGTGGTTCTCGTAATTTCATTGTAATTTTATTCTTTGTAAAACGGATTTAACATTTGATTTCCAATTATTACTTAATTTTTGAAAACAAAAACATGCTCATATTGAAAGAGAAGTTTAAATCTGCATCCACAAGTTTTATAATAATAGGCCTTAATTGAGATGCCTCATTGGAATTTGCCCATGTTAAATGTGTTTAAAATTAACTTAAACTAATTCTACTTTTTGTGATTATTCTGTTTGTTAAGGTTTCTGGACCATTTAACCAGTAATGTAGAACACAAGCGTGCTTTGATTGAGAAGCTAGTGGCAAGCCAGGAGGCAGTAAGACAAAAGGGCAAAGACGCTGTGCAAGAGGCTCAAGCTATGCAAAGCAAACTTTTACTGATTATTGATAAAACAAAGGAACTCCAAGTTCAGGTAATCCTTTTTAGAAGATCCTAATCAAGAATAACTAAATTGCATGTGCACTTATAGGGGTTCCCCTTTAAAAATCCAACCAATCTTGGAAAGGAAACATAGGGGCAAAGCCATTTCTATTCTGTGCCTAAGGTAAACAAGTTTACTAAAATGACACTGTGTTTTGTTAACAAAATAAAATTCAGTTTCATTTGCATTCAAATACATGACAACACTCATGCCACGCAAGACCAAACAAAACAGAAACGATGTCAAAAGCATTATATCTATGCTAAAATGACAACGTTACCAAGTCTGTAAAATAAAATAATAATTTAGACTCGCAGCTAATAATAAAAGCTGATACAGTAGAGCGTCGAAAATCCAAACTAATTGGGACCGAGGGGTGTTCGGATTATCAATTTGTTCGGATTTTTTAAAATAACCAAAAAAATTTCATTTAGGCTAAAATATATGCTCTTTAATTAATTAAAGTGGTTAAACAGTACAAGCAGTAATGTAATTACAATACACAGTATGTAAGACTACTTACATATTATGATTTAGAAGAATCTGAACGAACAGTAGGGCCAACATGATTACACTTGTAACTCTCAACTACAGTACAGTACATAATTAAAAGTTCACTTGTACATTATAGTTAACACAAAAAAAATATATATAAAAAATACAGTACACTACTGTATGTACGACACACTGTTATAATGATTACACAAAGAGAAATGAATGAACTTTCAGTATGTTTACGCTGTTTGTTTACTGCTAGCGCTAAAGCAGCTTATTAGCGTGACAGTGAAAATACTAACAGCTAGTCTGTTGTGGGGGCGTGTGAGAGCAGGTATTAAGAAGTGTTTAAAAAGAGATAATAATGTCAAATTGCGATGAAGATTTTTGTAAAATTTTTAACGACATATTTGGAATTTGCGAAAACGAAATTTTTGCAGGGCATCGGAACGCGTTCGGATTTTTGACGTTTCGGATTATTGACGTTCGGATTTTCGACGCTCTACTGTAATGCTCAAAACCATTGTTTCTAAAAATGGTAATTGAACTAGATAGAATTATTGGGGCGGAGATTAGCAGACACAAAATTCACTCTTATTTTCGAGATACAATTCACAGTCAAATATTATGAGAGAAGTGGTCGAAAATTACTAACCAGATTTCCCTGAAATGAAAAGTAAAGGATTATAGCGTAAATACACTCACCGTCATAATAAGACAATTTCCATAACCAACACGTTTTTTATTTAAATATTGTATCTCTTATTTATTTGTCCCTATAAGTTAAATGGGTAGAAGAGAAAATCATTTCCAGGAAAGTTCTACAAAAACAGCTGTTAATAATGAATGGCGAACAGGGATGTCGGAACATAATTTGTGCAGGGGCGAACCGAATGTTGCCTCTACCATCCACCTATCTTTATGATAAATTTAAAAAAAGTATCATTCAATTGTACTTTTGGAAATAATCGGACTTTACTTAATGGGCAAAACCAATATATTACAACTTGAACATGATAAGGTTCATCACATTCGCTTCAAGATAATAATTAACAAATTTTTGCGGATATGCGCTTTAAAGTTCGCTACGCAAATGAGAACTTTTGTGCAAATTCCACATTTGGTAGCCAGTGTATATCGATCTTTATGCGCTGATAACAGAAAAACCATTCGAAATATCAAATTTGGAGGTTGGAATACCGTACCTTCATTGCTATTTGCCCATTGATTCTCATTTCTATTACTGTGTGATGCGTCAGGTCCAAAGAAATCGCATATTGTTTTTTGTGCCATAACGTGTTTTGAACGCATGAGACTGCACAGACTTTCTCATGTAAAATCACACAATTACGGTGATTTCAAAACAATTACCAGTAATGTCAAATTGCGCAAAGAAGAATATAATTTATTCGCACGACTCGCGAGTGTTGTCCAATTATTCAAATATGAACTTTCTTAACGCGATTGCAGTTTATAGCATTTTACTAGCGTCTAACATGAACAAAACTATATGTATCAGCTGTTCTCCACGGCCTAGTGTGCTTTCCACATCACAGAGAGCGCCACCGTTAGGCATTTTGACTGCGCGGCACTAGCACCATGCTAACCAAGAAGAAGAATTTGATAAATAAATTACCACGCTATTTAGAATTTTTCATTCTCTTCATAATTCAAATTACTTTTATAAATAGTGGGTATCAAAAACTACTCCTTACCCCCCTCTCCCTCCCCCAGAAAAACAAGTAAAAACACCAATAAATGGGGAATAAAGACAAAATTAACTCCCTTTTAATGTGCCCCATTCCAGTCTGCCTTACACACGGACACATCTAGTTTATTTTTTCTTGAGGAGACATGACATGAGAATTCTCTAAGGGTGTATTTCAGTACTATCTAGTGACAAACCATTACAATAAGTTTGATAAAATCAATCTTTGTCCGACACGAAATGATGATGGGTGAATAGAGTCATAAGTATTTATTTATTTATTTCATCGCTTTCTTTGTTTTTGTCCCAAAAACATGTCATGATTAATTTCTTATTTTATACAAATAAAAGGTACCAACAATAAAACGTACATCATACAAAAGTATAGCGTGTAATTTGTAAAACAGTTTTGTATAAAATATTAATAAGATCTGTGTTTCAGATTGAGAAAGATATCTCAAATAAGTACAAGAACAGGCCTGTCAACTTAATGGGAGGAGTCGCTACTTTGTAATCTCTGTTAAGAAATAAAAATGGATTTATTTTTGTTGGAAAATGTTGTACTTTAATCTATCCCATTTCAGTGCTATCTAGTGGCAAAACATCGCAATAAATTTGATAATGTCGATCTTTCTCAGACACGAAATGATTTTTTATGTCAAGGCCAATGGATTAATAAAGTTACTGTATAAGTACACGAAAACTCTATGAGAAAGACATCTTCTCAAAACACGGTACTTAGCTAGTATAGTAATGAAATAAATATTCAGCAAAATCTAACCTAGTTTATTCTTTACATGGATACAAATTAATTAACAATATTTGAAGTTTAAAATGTCGCAAACAAAATTGCAACGAGTCTTATTAAAAATATTAAAACTTGATTTAACATGAAAGGTCGTAATTTGTAAAACAGTTTTGTATAAAATATTAGTAAGATCTTTGTTTCAAATTGAGAAAGATATCTCAAATTCATACCTTAGTTTTGCGTTTACTGCTTGCAATCCTTTCTTTGGTCATCGTTTAAATGATGACACATGTTTCGCTTATTGTTCAGGCATTGTCGAATTACAACTCTGTAAAATGAATGGCATTTATATAATGCTTGTGCGCACAACACATTTAAAAAAACATATATGCACAACACAAATAATCCGGTACAGTTCATTAGGTATGGAAATTTTTAAGAAAGCCGCACACATGCACGTCGGTCGGTCCTTGTGTCATTACTAATCATGGTAATCTTGGTTAGCGCGGAGAGAGTTATGGAGTGGGTAGGTTCGGATCTGATAATAATGTCAACAATTGTATTAGACTGGAATTGTGTGTTTTTCATTTAACAGCGACATTGGGTCGGATGTATTGGCCTTGTATATATGGAATGCCTCAAGGATGTTCATTTTTGGTCCTTTGGAAGATTTGTATAAGATTTCCATGTTATTCTGAATGTTTCCCACTTTCTAACATGTGTGCAGCATATTTGGAGTGGGTCAGGTGGGATTTGTTGCTCGGGAGGTGTAACGGAGTTTTGAATATACGTCCCGCCTGTTCTATATAGTGCATATTGCAATTGTCACGTGTTAAATTATAAATTCCACTTTTATTATATGGGCAGTCTACTTTGGGCTTTGGTCTGAGTAGTTTTTTCAAATTATTATTGGTCTTATAAGCCAGTGTGAAACCCTGTTTGCGGAATATTCTTTGTGCGACATTTGACCATGGTAATCAGTACTTATGTATTTTGGTTTATTCCGTGCTATTATTTTTTTATTGTGTTTTCTTTTTATGATTTGGTCTATTGTTGTATGATCATATCCGTTCGATATTGCTATCTGTTTTATTATTTTAATTTCTTGGTCGAAGTCGGGTTTGCTCGTGGGCATGTTTAGAGCTCTGCGTATGAGGCTGTTGTAAGCTGATTCTTTATGGTTATGAGGGTGGTTAGAGGAGGCGTGTATGGTGTGATTGGTTTGGATGTGTTTTCTGTAGATTTTGAAGGCAAGTTTGGTACGCTTAACTAGTGAACTTGAGAAAGGGGTGTAACTTAGAACATATCAATTTGTCTTTTGGTTCCTTTGAAGAGGCAATAGGTGTAATTGACATATCTATGGTAGAGGGTGATGTAATATGGCGCGTCATCACTTAAACAATGACCAAAGTAAGGACTGCAAGCATTAAACACAAAACTAAGGTATTCATACATCATATCCAGTCCTCTGAGGCAAACACAAACATTCATAAATAAAAATTGATTTATTATTGTTGGAAAATGTTTTGCTTTAATTGATCGAGCGAAGCGAGGTCTCCGTTTTAGCTCGACCGTTCGGCATTTCGTCTGTCTTGTCGGAGCGGAAATATTTTCAGGATGTACAAGGCAAACGGTAGTTTTGTTTTTCTTTCTGTTCAATCCAACACAAATAAGCAGTGTTGAACCTTAATGAATTACAGATAGGCTGTAATTGCCTGTAAATAATTTTAGTTAGGCGATATTGTCTTCATAGACCCTTAGTAGTTCAGTTTTTTTTGTTGTTATATATAACAGGTCTGTAGGTATGCGATATTGTAAACTTAGGCGGTTCTGTTGTTTTGCAATGGTGTTGCTATCTCTACTCTCTAGGATTTTTGGCGTAAATGATTTGCAGTCATTGCGAAATGTCCGCCAGAATGCATTGGAACAAAAAGGTCAATTTTGTTAAAAAAAAAAAGAATACTTTTAGGATATCTATTAATCCAGTCAAATTGTGTTTTTCGCAGGAGAGTTTTGAGCTAGTTTTGGTTTTTCCATTTTATATAATTTTTGGAGTGCCTGAATCCGAATCTGAGGTTTGTCTACAAAATTTTGTGACGCAACATTGGAAAAAAGGTAAAAAATCTCATGTTTTGGCTGTTTTTTGCTTATAACTCAAAAACTATCAACTTTTTTTTAATAATCTCCATTTTTTTAAAAAAAGAACATAAATTTCCTAAAAATTTCATTCTATAAGTTTTTTTCTCTGACAAACAAACATACAAACTTTCACATTTATAATATTAGTAGGATATATAACAATTTTATAAAAACTGAAAATTGATTAATTTTTGTGCAGTAGTTTGGCCTACATTACTTTAAATGGACGGGTTTTATTACTTTTCATTTTACAGTATAGTTTAAACGGTAAAACTGGTGAAAAGATATAACACTTTTTCAAGACTTCGGCTCGTCCGGACAGAACACACGAATTGAAACTACGACTTTGTAACCCTCAAAATTGGTTTTCCCGTATCCCAAAACATGTAAAACGATACCCCACACTGTGTTTTCATAATTTTGACCCAATAATTTCAAAATGTTTACCCAAAAACGTGACCCCGACATGCTACGACTCACGCTAGAAAGCTCAAAAGCTTTTCAACTCTTCGCAATCAAATTAAGAAGATTTTCTTACCATCAGAAGTTTTCTACGACATCTGTGAGTGCTTATATCATGTAGGTATACAAGAAAACAGACGCACACAAAATTACAGCATGATTTCAATACTTTGGCATTCTAATGCAAGCCGAAGTAATTAATAATTGTTATGTACTGCTATTATAAAAGTAGGTTTTAGTCCCAATTTGAATTCAAATAAATTAACCGTTGTATTGGAGCTATGAGCCAATAACCACTGCAACGGCATAGAGTCGGATTTCCGACTCAACAGCCTGGCCTTAGCCAATATCTTAAGAGAGAGAGAAATTGATGTTGTAAATGTTATAAATGTGTTTTGTCAAAAAAAATCTAGACGTATGGTAATTGAAAATTGTGAGTGTGATTGAACATTTAAAAAACATTAAATAAGGAACATATTTTTATGTTTGTGATTTTTTTTATAAATAAAAAACATTGCTGTATTAACAGTAACACGTGTAACAGAGGTTTTTAAATTTATGTATGTGTTAATAATTATAAAGTGCAATGAACCACATTTATTTCTGACTAATCACAAAGATATAAGTTAGTAGAATTTATATTTGAAAGTGATTTTGTGTTGTTTGCTTCTTAATTCTTGGGGCACTGTTACGTTCAGGTACACATGAAGATGAAGCATTAGTGTAATTACATTATTATGATTCAGGCCTTTTTTGAAAATATTAGTTGTAGTTAAATTTAGTCTGCACAGTATCTGTAATAACAGTCGTTATTAAAACATGATTAAATAGTATATGTCATCACTAGGACTCTTTTCGATTCGAGCTCAAGTTTAAAGAACGAGGCGAAGCCGAAGTCAGAAAATGAGCGAGGATTGAAAAGCCACTTTTGGCCCGTGTGATGAACGATACTTTTCATCACTGTGATTAATAGTAGGCTATTAATAATACATTTCATATACTTTTTTTCAAAATAACCTATTGTTTGTCAATATCATTCCTGAAGTACAATGACAACATAGTTTACGTTTACAGCACAAACTAAATTATTGAGATCAGGTGATTTTAATACAAATAAAAACCTTCCTTAATTCTAAGAATTTATTTGTATTTTACCGTACAGTAACGGTACTCACCATGTTGTAACTTTGTGTTGTGTGTTTGTGTTGTGTAATATGTTGTGTAACTTTTATATTTTAATGTGTTGACGATCTCGAGTGAGTGATTCTCTGAGGATGGGGCACAAGCTCTGAAACGCGTCAGGAAAACTGAAGCAAAGAAGTCACGTGGCGGAGCCAAATGAGGTAAAATATTGTTTAATTAAACAAACGTGACTTGGATACTAAAACAAAATGAATCTTAAATTGGAAGCTAGCCAAGCACCTTTAGTATACAAATACCAAAACATTAAAATTAAGTTATTGAAGACCAACACGCATATAAAGTTTAACAAGACATGTATCAATAACAACATGATACCAACGTACGCTCTTATTAGAATTAACAACAATTCAAAAGCAGCCTTAAAAGCCAAAGTACTCGCGGAAAGGTTGTGGGTTAAAGAAGAAATAAAATATTTGTACGGGAAAAAATCGAATTAAATAAAAAGTTATATAGAGCTCATCTATCTCTACTCAATGCAGTACATCCGGCAATGATAGATAACATTTTGTCCTATGTCAATAATTATGTTAGGTACGTCATGCGTCATAGTGTATACAAACAGAACAGGAATATACAATCTCTCAAGAACAAATATTGTGTATTGGAGAATGTTCAATGTAAACATAAGTTTTACGAACGAGTTTGTAACTTAACCGACATTTCTTTTAACCCAATCGAAATGAAACTCCTTAATAAGGGCTTAAAATATAATCTACCGCGCTCAAATAAAAGCTATTTAATCAACGAGATTGTTAGCGCTGAGGCAGCTATAAAGTCAATACCTGATAGGAAATTGCATAATGAAACCAGAATTTTAATTAATGATGATATAAAGACACGATTGAATAAAATGAACCACAACAATATTCCTTACAATATTTCCAACAAATACGCTGCCGAATTAAAAACCATTAATGCTATAAGGAACAAATTAGTCGGTAATAACGCTTTTGTCACTAAAGCTGACAAGGGCAACACCACTGTGATAATGGATAAAGACGTATACAAGACTAAAGTATATGAGTTCTTGAGCTGTAACGGAATTGAACAAATCCATACAGACCCGACCGCGAAATTTGTAAAAATTTTAAATAACCAGATAAACTTATCCACGAACTTGTTGTGTCGGAAAACACGATTTAGGCTTAAGCCGATAAGTTCCCGAGCCCCTCGTTTTACAGGATTGCTTAAAATCCACAAGACTAATATACCCATTAGACCACTCGTGGACTTCACTACGGCACCCGGGTACAAGACCGCTAAAACGTTAATTTCAATCTTGACTAATAGTCTGAAATTAGAAAACAACCACAGCATCAGTAATAGCCTAGATTTCATAAATAAAATTGACAACAAGCTTTACTGCCCAATTATAAACTAGCGTCGTTCGATATAGTTAATCTATATACTAATGTTCCGATTCATGAAACACTGGATATCCTAAAAACACGCCTCAACGAAGCACAAATATTGAGCATTCAAAAAATAAATGAATTAATTGACTTGCTATTGATTGTCTTAAATCAGAATTATTTTTCATTTGATGGAGGATTTTTTATTCAAAAAGAAGGTTTGGCCATGGGGTCGCCACTTTCGGGTTTATTGGCTGATGTATATTTGAATAATTATGAAAATACATATATACTGTCAAAGGCGAATATATTTCACAGCCGAATCATATCATACACCAGATATGTCGACGATACATTCATAATTTTCAATGGCACATTTAGACAACTGGAACTCATGAAACATTATATGAATGGCATAAACACCAAAATGCAATTCACAAGTGAGACGGAACTTGACAATAGACTACATTTTCTTGATGTAATGATTATTAAAGATTCTGACAAGCTCCGGTATAACATATACAGAAAGCCTACAACTACCGATACCACAATACACGCTGACTCACATCACCCTATCTCTCATAAAACAGCTGCTTATCATAGCATGGTGCACAGATTGGTGACAATACCCCTAAATAAGGAGGAATTTACGGAGGAACTCAACGTCATTAAATACATTGCCACAGCTAATGGTTTTGATAGTCGCATGATTGATAGAATGTTGGCAAAAAGACAAAGGAAATCCACATTAATGAAACCTAAAGAAAAGGGGTACTATATGGCAAGCGATCGTGCTACCCAGGATCTCCCGTCAGATCACTGCCCGCTTCTGGTTACTGTCGCTGCCGGACCTACTTCGAGCTTACCGCCCAACCTGTACGTGTCAGGGTCGACTGGGACCATTTTAACGAACTAATTGCGGAATGCCTAACGCATCTGTGGAGGAATTTGACGAGCAGGTCAGTTCGTTACACAACCTTCTAACACTCTCTGTTTCCATCGCTGCTTCCCAAGAGCCGTCGCGGAAAACCCTTTCCTCCAGATTACGGAAGGAAATTGCCAAGAGACGAAGACTTCGAACCCATTGACAGTTCACTCGTTCTCCGGGCAGCAAAGAATCTCTTCAACCGGCAGAACAACCGTGTTAAAACTCTTTTAAATTATTTCAGGTCCGAGTCATGGAACTCATATCTGCATACTCTGGAATTGGATCGGATTGGCGGCAGAGCCTTGCTTGCTGCACCCCCAGTTAGTGGAGGTCTTACTAAATTTGTTTAATTCTGTCCTTAGGTTGCGCCACTTCCCTTCCCAGTGGAAGACTGCAAAGATCATCCTCATTCCGAAGCCGGGAAAGGACCATCTCTTTCCGCAGAATTATCGCCCGATATCTCTGCTGCCGACCATCTCTAAAATATTCGAGCGTCTTTTTTTTCCAGGTTGCAGCCTTATCTAGAGGACTACATCAGACCAGCGCAGTTTGGCTTCCGACATGGACATTCCACCACGCTCCAACAAGCTGGTGATAACCACAATAAGTTCTTGTCTTCTGTTGCAGTATTGCTAGACGTCAGCAAGGCGTTTGACAAGGTTTGGCACGAAGGCCTCCTCTTCAAGTTGAGCGAGTCTCCGGTACCGGTGGCTGCTGTACACTTGATCCGCTCCTACCTCTCAGGCATATCCTTCAAGACCTTCGTAGACGGTGAACTCTCCACCCTGCGGCCGATACTTGCTGGTGTTCCCCAAGGCAGTGTCCTGGGACCAGTACTGTATCGGGTTTATACTAACGATTTTCCTACCATTCCAGGTGTGACACTCTCGCTGTACGCTGATGATGCGTTTCTACACTGTAGTAGCATGAATCCAGCTTATACGCAACAAAGACTATGCAGAAACAAATGGACGCGTTGTCCCCGTGGCTGCAGAAATGGCGCATTAAGATAAATCTGATTCCATCTGTTTCAGGAAAAGACGTAAAATTAAACGCAGAATACCTCCCGCAGTGGAGCTTGACAGGGTGACTATCCCTTGGAAGCCTACTGTCAAGTACCTCGGCATAACGCTGGACAGTCGACTCAACTTCAGGCGACACGTACAGAACAAGGTCTCCGAAGGAAAGAAAATTCAAGGTTTCTTCTCACCCTTGTTGGCAAGGCGTAGCCCTCTGGCAGTAAAAACTAAATTAACGATTTTTCTGTTAATAGTTCGCTCAGTGCTGATGTACGCGTCTACCGCTTCGTGAGCACTTGCCAGCAAATCCAGTAGGAATAAATTGGAGACTCTTCAGACTACTGCTCTTGGCAGACTCACGCATCAGCCATGGTACGTGAGGAATTCTACCATTCTATGGTCAGCCGGTATCCCTACCCTAGAAGTTTTTGCTACAAGATGTGCCACTAAACTGTTTCAGGATGCACGCAACTCAGGCTATCTTCATATAGCCGAGATCTGCAGGAGACTCGATATCCCGGAAGATGGTAGGCCCCGGCCTGCCGCTATAATGGACGACCCGCAATAGGTTCCTTCACGCTGCGACTCCATTCAAGATTGACACTAACCTGTTTGCCTTCTTTTCTATTTAAGTGAGTTTCAGATTGCTGCTTGCAGCCATTAGGGAATTTCCCCTAGATGCTGCTGACGCTTCCCCCCAGTTAAGTGCATGCGGAGTGTCTCTGTCCGTTATGCTGGCACTGGAGTGTTGTAAATGCCGCCTTAGGAGAGGTAATTAATGGCTGAAACATTCTTGTGCCTGTGTTCGGAGCCAGAGTGACTTCCTTACTTGGGGGGAGTGCGGTGGTTTAGTGGGTATTGCCAGACTTGTTCTCGATTGAGTCCCACAGTACCTTCTCTAACAAGAGGTCCTAACCGCCTAAAAAAGAAAAAAAACTGTGAAGCATCGGCAGAGTGGGGGAGGGGCCCAATTCGCTACTGGCACTGCTTACTACACAGAGT
>JAGFPH010001254.1:60089-83718 GCA_018207615.1 Philaenus spumarius
GCCACGATGTTATACTTAGACCAGTGTCAGGCTGTAACATTTGTTTTCTATACGTTCAATTGTCAAGTACTATGCTAGAAAGTTCTTAGTAGTTTGAAATAGCATACAGGAGTTTTTACTTCGTAAAAGTTAAAATATTTCATCATTAGAAGATACCTACATGCTTAAAGTATCGGGGATACAGACTATCCAAATGTTAGCGCACAATTAACTCTATTTGGTAAATTGGAATTATAATTAGGCTACTGTTCAGGTCATGAGCGACTAACGTCAGGAATTCAAACCCCGAAACCCGCAACTCAGGAAGAATGGTCAACTTTAATTCTACCAGATTCTTCCAGGCTTATTCTACAAGATCATCTGTAAATTCTGCTCATCAGCCAACTCCTATTCACTGACATCGTGTCTACAGAAGCCAGCAACTTGCAGTTCAACATCAGCTGATTTCAACAAGAACTGGCGCAGCACGAGCGACATACCGCGGACACCTAATCATCAAGGAACACCCGGTAGGCCTACATCAAAAGTCGGCGGACGGTGCTAGCTTCAAAAATAAGGTCTGTGATAACGGATATACATTATTCCCCATAAAATAATTTGCCTGATTAAATTCAATTAGATTTATTAAAAGTACTGGTTTGAATAGGTTAGATTTGATTCTGGTAAAATTATTAATAAATTATAAATTAAATTAAATTCAGTAAATATAAATTCAAAATAATAATAATTAAAATAAACTAATTAAATAATTGAAATAAATTTGAATAAAGGGTAAAGTTAATTAGTAAAATAAATTATTAATTAAAAATTGTTCTGTCTGCCAAGCCTGATAGGATAATTAATTTTAGAATGAAAGATAAATTTTATATAATTTGTGTGTTGATACAATTGGTTATAAATAAAGAGATTTTAGTTTGATTTTGCAAGTTTTAATGTTTGTTGAATAAATTATGTTAAGTTATAAGTTCAGTTCCAGTGTTCTCGCTACTCATAGGCTAGATATACTAAAATATTAAGAGTAGGCCTATTCGAAAAATAAATTCTGAGCTAGGTAAATTTAAAAGTAAATTTAATTATTGTTACTGAAAGGTCTTTAAGAGATTTTTGTCAAAATATTTATAAAGATAAATATTAGACACGCAGTTGCATCCCCTAGGCCGTCCAAGAGTGATTGCCTAAACCTTCCAGTAGGTGATGTAACTTATTCTACAACGATTGTATTGCGCTGTATTCATTGGTGTTACCAAAAAAGGGACACGAGAGTATTTTAAAATTCAAATCCCAAAAGGAATAGTTGTGTGGTTGTCACTGTAAAAAAGGGACAAGTGTTAATCGTTGTAGAGTATTTAGAGAAGTTTTCTTTAGGTCTTATACGTGCCCCATCCAGTTCAAACCAGAATTTATTGTAGATCCTGAAGAATCCCGTAGCCTACTTGTTTGTACAAAGGGGAGTGATAAATTAAATTCTCGTCAAAGTTCTTTTCTTTTCTAAAACTATGCCTAAAACTAATTGGATTTGGATAGCCTACTAAGTCTTCTCGCTTTGTAAGCCTAACATACTCTTATATTGAGAATTAAATATGAATGTTTTAGACTTAAAAACTAATTTAAAGTAGATTTTGGCCTTAAATATGGTTTAATTAGGCCTAATCCGCCTAATAATTTGTAGGGCCTATATAGCCTAATGGTTTACATAGCCTACCTTAATGTCCGTCTACAGTCTATTTTGTCCTTTTCTTTTTTGTTGGGACTACCGGTTACGGAGTCAAAACTCAATTTTCAAGTAAAAACACACACGTAGACTACTTGTTCACTGAGTCACATTTAACAACAATAGGCCTACATAAAACATTTAAATAATTCAACACAACACAAATAACTTAAAACAAGGTTGTCACGTGTCATCGTTGGCCAACTAATATGTCTCGACTGAAATGTATTAAAATGTAAATAGAAGTGGTATCTAACCTACCCCCACCTGTTTATCTCCGGTAGCTTTATAAAATTTTAAGAAAAGGACAAAAAAGACTGTAGACGGATTTTAAGCCCTTATATAGTCTATAGGGCCTACCACAGTTCTGGAGGCATTAGGCCTATAATATAATGAATAAACTAATAATTTGGTCAAAGGTATAGGCTTCCTTTATCAATATTCCTATCACAACTCTGTATCTAAATAAATAGAGTCTAGCCTATAGTCTAGGTCTTTGGAGGCAAGGGCGCCCATAGGCTATGATATTTTCTTTAGGGGGAGGTTGTACCGGTGGTATGGGGATTAAGTAGTAAGTTACAATACATTCCGTCGGCAAAAGGGGGTCCAGGAAAGTTTTTGACCTCCCCAGGAAAACTTTTATAATTTTGAGTGCAGTTTGGCTGTTTAGATGAAATATTAACCCACACAATGAATCACTTACACCAAGCTTTGAATGCTTTGATGCTGCACTTTATGCTTAAAAACTTGTAAAAAATAAAAAAGTATTGTGTATTCTAAAATAAAACGGTAGAACAGAAACATTAAAAAAATATTCTAGTGCTAAAAAATAAGCCTCTTAATTGATAAATAGGCCTACTTAATAGGGTCTATTAGACTAATATAGCCTACATATTTTTCCTTCCGGGATCTAGGGAGGGCGCCCATGTTTCTGAGACCGAAGTAACTAGGCCTACATTTTTAGTACTTTTGCCAATAGGTAATAGGTAGGCCTACATATTGGTCGAATAGGCCTGCGTGTCTCTTACAAAGTAATAAACGTAGGCCTATTTAAGTGCAGGCCTAATAGTAGGCTAAATTATTCTTTTGCTAAAGCAAAAATTGTAGCCTACACCAAAACTAACCCCCTACGTTAAATTATTTTGTTTTCAATCAGGATATCACATAGTAGCCTACTGTTTCTACGATAGCCATAGCCTAGTCGTAAAAAAAGATCGTAGCTGTAATACACAAGAGCCCATTGCCATGTTAATAGCCCAGGCAATGAAGGCGAAAAATGACCATGTGTCGGAAGAAATTAGAGACAAACTGAATTTTTGTCAGTTGTTAAAACTCACCAATAGGTACATTTTCCCAAAAGTCCCCGCCCCTCCCCCTTGTGCTAACCCCCCCACCCCCATTTGAAGTTCATTTTCCAAGCAGTTAGGTTTTGCTTCATATCTCCGTTGTTAATATCCCAATGTGTAACTACTATATGTCATTTTTTTCATTAAGTGATTGTCTTTAAAAAAGGTATCTTGGTAGTTTTACCTAGGGTCAACAGTTTAGCAGATATTTGCTAAAAACGATTTTTTTCTTTGAAAAATATATTTTTTCTTTAGTTTTCCTTTCATAACTTTTTTGCTGATGGTAATTTAAAAAAATACTTTAAATAAAATTTGTAGTGCGTCTTTTAAGCTTTCCAACGATATAATATAACACAACATTTCCTGAATATAGACGCAAGCAATTGTCATTTAAGGGTCTGCTGTAGTGGCGGCCATCTTGGATTTTTATCCCATAAGAGCAATGTTAAATTTCAAAACATTTATTTTTTATCATAAAATTGTTTGCAATGTCTCATATTAAGCACAATTACAATACGCATCCGTTTTGAATTTTAGATTTTTTTAAATGTTTTTCTTTTGTTATGTAGGCCTAATTGACATTTTCAAAGTACAAAGTTTGAATTTTTTCCTAACACAATAAAACATTAATAATGAAAAGTAATTTGCAAGCCGGATCCGGAGCTATGCGGCTGCCACCCGGCCGGGAGCTTAGTAAGCTGCTCTACTCTCACTATTTTAGTTTAACTTCTATAAATTTATATAAAGTGGTATTAACCTATTACATTTTTAAATACGAGTATAAAATCATTATTTTATTTGAATGCTATCAAGTTTGGATTGGAGGAGGGGGTATCTTGTTATCGTGTCAGGATTCGGAAAATTTAAGATCAAAGAGTGCCGCCAACTGTTATTCACCATTTCTACTAAGTTTGGGTTGGGGAGGGGGGGGTGTATTGTTAGTGTGTGAAATTTCGGATATCAACGTCAACCCAGCTAAACGAATCAGTTGTTTGGTGAGTGTTCCAGTGTTATCATTATTGTTTTGTTTTTTTTGCGTGGTTTACATTGTTTAGTGACAATCCATCCCCTTTTCAAAAGAAGACATTTTCTCTTTGTTTAATCTGAAGGTACCTGAATAATTTATTTAACTAGATTTCGATCGAAATACTATTATTCTTCCTCTATTTTTGTAAATTCTAATTGATTGGATTTTTGTGTTGAATAATGATAATCATCGTTAAAATGGATAATCCTAATTTCTCTTGTATTCTATGTAACGAAAATTTTGAAGAAGATACAGTAGTGGTTAAAAGAGGTATAAAATTAATAACCGAAGCTAGTTTAAGAAGACGGGATGGGCTGCATGAAAGAATTGAAGGGAAAACAACGTTCTTGTACACAGAGGCCAACAATACAACAGACATACAAAAATGCATTGATAACTGCGGGATCATCACAAGAAAATTAAGGTGCCTTTATCCAACACGTTTTTGACAACGATGATGTCAACATTCGAACATTAGCCTAAATATTTTAACGCTATAGGTGAAATACAATGTAAGTATATTACGCCCGACAAAAAAGTTCAAACTATAGAAAAAGTTAAAAGGCAATGTACTGAGCTTTTAACCCCGAAAGTATAAGGATACGAGGGTATGCAAGGAAAACTGGATGTAGGGGATTGAGTAGTATTAATGTGAAAAATTACAATGACATGAAAGCTTGCTTGAATATTACTGATTCCACAATAATAACTACCTTATTCCCTTTAAATTACATTTGGCTTTCTGGTACTAATGTACAACTAGGTTAGAATGGTTTTATGAACGTAATTAAAAAAACTAAAAACAAAGACAAATGTGATGGGACATTGTAATGGCTGTTCTTTTCATTAATTTGGACACTTCTAACAATTCAACAATGTTCACTGCTTTACGTTTTGCATCTGAAGAGAGCCGAAAATGAAATCAGTCATGCATAATTACTTTTGCCCAACCTCTATTTTTGAAAGCGTCCGAAATTGTAGCTTCTGCAGAAATATGTGCGAACATTTACAGAATGTACAATTTACAGAATTGCAGAGAATGCACAAATATGTGCGAGCACTGAAGTGGATATTCTTGCAACAATACCTTGACCATGGATGAAGATCAAGCCACAATTGATAATAGCTAAAATGTTTATAGTTTAAATATTTTTATCAATAATTTTATAAGATATTTTTTCATTAAACAACAATTTAATCAATCAATATTGTAAATATTTGTAAATAAAAATAGTAATTATATTATTGAAAAAAAAAAAAAATAATAATACAAAAAACGGGGGGTCCGTGATGCTGTTGACAGGCAATGATTGGATAATGGAAATACCTCAATATTAAGGTCAGGAGTCAAAACTCCCCCGAACCAAAACTTGCAAAAACTTAAAATAACAAAGAAAATCTGCTTATTTTTTTTAATAGTTCGTAAAATGTTAGTGTGCTAATAGACCTACAGTACCATTTTAAGTCATAATATAATGCTATCAGTTCTGGTATAAAAAACTAACTTACTCTGCTTCATTACTAACAGACAGGGAGCTATCTTAGTGTCGGGCGGGCACTAATACTTTGTAGTCTGTAAGTGTTCCCGACCCTCAAAATGTAAAGTTAGGTACATATTTTAAAAGGGCAAGAGCTGCGATACAACTTTTATTTGTCAAATTTTTTGATATTATAGGCCTAACAAATAAAAGTGCTGTTTTCTAAAAACTACTTAAAATATGATTTTTCACCCGAACATTTTGCATATTTTAGCAAATTCTGGTGAAAGTATCACTTTTACGCAAAAAATCTAAAGTACATTTTTTTTAGAATAGACATAGAGAAATACAATCATACAAACAGCATCAATGTAAAATGAAAAATGGCGGAGTTATGAGCAATAACAAAAATACCCTCGAAATAGATGTTGAAGGGGGGCTAGGGGGGGAGCACAAGGGGGACAGGCGGGGACTTTTGAGGAAATACTTCCCTAATTAGGTCCTAACAACTGGCAAAAAAATCAGCTTGTCTCTAATTTCTTCCGACACAAAACCTTTATTGCCTGATGGGCTATAAACAGTGTTATCCAAAATCTGTAATTAACTTGGGGCTACCCCTTTGCTACGGTAAGTCGAAGGCTGTTGGAGTTATTTATTTTCTATAAGGAGCAGTCGTTCATTGTGGCAAGTAGCACGCTTGTTATTGACTGAAACGCGCTATACTTTTGCCTTATTCCGATGAGATATCTGTGTTGAATCTCTTAAAAAATTTGAGTCTTAGACCCCCATTTTCTTAGAACCTTTACGTAATTAAAGGTCTATCTAAAGCTCAAGTCATATAGGCCTAGACCTAGACTAAATATTGATGGGTTTGATTAGGAAAATTATTTAGCCTACTAGTAACTAACTTAAGTTTGTCGTTTTAGAAAAAAATCTGTGGTATGTTATAAGAAAAAAGAGAGATAATACTCAGCCCATATGCAAACGCCATATTAGTATACTATAATGTCCTTTCAGATGTGACCGTAGATGAAAAGAACGTAGCCTACTGAAATGTCGGAACAATAAAATATTTAAGTGGTCGCAGTATAAAAAAGTCTGCAAAAATGCAAATACCAAACCTAACTACAATAGTTAAAACAAAAACATGTAAATTAAACACTCGTTTAATTCCAATTTGTACTAGGCTACTTCAAAAGATAAACGTGTCGGCAAAAGAAAAAAAACCTTCTAGATTAAAGCTTCGGTGAAATTAGACTGAATAGTAATTGGCGTTTTAAAGTCGCCGGCCATTATAAATCAAAAGAAACTGATCTCAGAAAATGTATCAGTTAAGACTAACATTATAGGTTAAGACTTTTATGCATAATTCATTGAAACCAGTCATTTTGTTCGAAGCCAACGTTTAAGATTCAAATTAACCGAGAATATAAACCAATGGTCAAGTAGTGAGGGCGGAGTCGTCGTGTCGATTGGTCTTACGGCGGGGCGTTACGATTGGCCGTCGATTGTCGGCGTGGGGGGAGGAGTTTAGTGGGGAATTGTTAGTCGCATTCCGCGTAGAAGCGGCAGTGAGTGCGAGAGTGTGGAAGTGCAGTGAAGTGCCATGTGTTTGCTATGAGCTGTCCGGAAGTGGTTTACCAAACTTATTACCCTTACCTTTACCAGCGGGCGAGTACATCCTCCGCGCCGCCTAGGACTTCTTCCTTTCCACCTTATTACGATAGGGTAAGGTGTTCAAATCAGCTGTTTAAGTGTAGAATTAGTTAAGTGCAATTATAACCGTGTGAACATTTTTATGCAAGTCGATTATCGTGTACATTAAGTTTAACATAACCTACAAATTAATAGGCTAGTTATATCTTAAGGTCTAGACATTAGGCCTACTGTTGATTCGGAATAGGCCTAATTGTTGTACGAATGGTGCGTTTCCTTTGTTTATGAGTGACTATTACCAGTTAGGCTACAACCAAATAATTCGTGTTTGTTAAAATAAATTCTCTAAATTTAAAAAGTAATTCCTTGTTATAAATAGAGGTAATGCATAATACTAGTGCAGAATAATATGCAGTAGGCCTATCACTATCCTCAAGGTAAAGGCTATGATCTGATCAATTTAAAAGTAGGCCTATTATTTAAACTGTTAAATAGCCCAACTTAGGCACTTTCTCACAAACATATTTAAATTATTAAACAGATTCACTATGATTTCATAATTGTATTAAAGTAGGAGAGAGGATACATTAAAGTAGGAGAGTAACTAATAAATAATTATTAGACCTATTATTAGCTAGAGAGAAAACGCTTCGATCGATTTCAAACAAATTTGCACCAAACATGTCAATTCGGGTTTTTGCGTATGTTAGGATGCATTAAGGGCTACAAATAAACAAAATTATATCAAAATCGTTGGAGCCGTTTTTTATAAAAAAATAATAACTAATTTTTGGGGGTTTTTTGGCTAAAAAAGGGGGTATTTTTCAAAACCTTTTTTCGTGCATCTATACAGGCCTAACTGACGTGTTTGGTGCAAATTTGTTCGAAATCGATTGAATAGTTTTCTCTCTAGCTTTGTATACATCCTACAGACAGACAAACATTTAGTAAAAGACAATTTTTTGGACTCAGGGGATCCCAAAACGGATATTTCCACAAAAATCTCAACATCGATTTTTTTGCGATAACTTTACTTTCTCTATAGGCCTACTATAGTATAGTGAGAAAGTAAAAAGTGTTGTAAACTGTTAATGTAAATTGATGTTAACCTAAAATGAAATTTAGTCTACTTGAAAGCATTCTTTTGATAGGCTAAACAAATCTTAGTTGGTTAAAAAGTACTGTTTCTGGAACCTTCAATATTGTTGAAGATCCGTTTATTATATATCTAGTCTACGTCCCGTTTTGTGCCAAAATTAACAATTAGGGCTCTTTTAAAAATCTCACATGATTTATTTTGCTGAAATAAAATAGCACAAGTTTTTGCATTATTTCATATTTCATCTAACAATAAAATTACCAATAGCAGATCAAAAAAAGAGCAAGTTTTTCATAAGTCGTTGTTTCAAAATTAACTCGAAAGGGCAATTTCAAGTGGAAAATAACAACCAACGCATTAAGCTTAACATAGGCCCTATTGTTACAAAGACATTATGTTTAGGCACAGAAAAGAGGGTTAATTTCTACAGTCTTTCTGACAAGTGGAGGCCTACACTTGGTGAAGGAGGAGAAAATGGGATGTAGGCCTACAGTAGGCCCTAAATATAAAAAGATAAATTAGTGGTATAAAACAACAATATTTATTTAATTAGCTGTTGACAATTTACATTTACAGGCTAAATTTATTACATTGTAGGCCTATAGCCAAAGTCATTATGAAAAACTTACATACAATTTTTAATTATATTAAAATTGCATCCGATACGTCTGTTCTCTGATTAAGTAGCCTATAATCAAACAACAATACATTATACACCAACAAGTGAATCATAATAGTATAGCCTATACCTAGGCCTATATGAATAATAAATCAGGGAACTTACATTAGGCATACAGTAACTTAGGCCTAGCCTATATGTAGGCCTAGATAAACTAGAATACGAAAGCCCGTAAGTAATACTAGCCCAGTCGGTGTAGGTTACAACTACAAGTAATTTGCATTACGGCTGATTTTTTTTATAAGTGCCTTAAAGTATGTAGATTAATATAAAACAAAATTTACCAGTCTATCGATTTCCCAAAGTCGAAAAAAATCGAAAAACATTTTTTTTCGATATTCCTTAATATTTCGAGCTGGGATGAAGATAAAATAAAAATAAAAAATACCGCCGTGTAGGGGAAGTATTTTTCAATAAAAAAGGTCATGTGTATTTCATTCGTCCGAGCAAAGGTTTGTCTGGAAAAAAATCGTTAATGCAGGTATGTATTTTACAGCAGGGAAAATCACTAAAAGGGGAAATCTCATTCATATATGAAGCGTTGGCTCATTATAAATTGGCTGAATTTTAATATATCGAATTGAAACTTGACATAGGAGTTAAAATATGTATTATAAACATTTATGCTGAGTCTCAGCTTGTTATCTTGAAAATGACCCGATGTAGAGCCACTTGACTTATCAATGAGTTTCTCGATTTTAGGAGTACCGGACCCACGAACTCATTTTAAACGGCTCCAGTTTAGAAAATTTTCAAAATATCAACCTAAAAGTTTTTTTGTAAGTTAAACATAAAGATTCAAACAAGATTAAGGAGTATAAACCTTTTTTATTATTTACTTTTAAAAGCATAAGTAACTTAAAAAAGTATAATTTTAGACCTTTTTAGATTTTTCACCAAAACGCTTGAGTTGATCGGTTGCAGATTAGTCAATTTTTTAAATATAGTTTTTAAAATAAATATAGCAAAAAACAATTGTGTTTGCAACTTCTGTGCTAATTTTTAAATCGATATGTTCAATAATGTCGAAAATGGAGTCGTTGAATCCAAAAGTGTTATAGTTAAAACGAGATAGGTAAAACAGAAGACTATTTTCAAGCGCCTCGTTTTTAAAAATAACATGAAAAAAATCGTACATACTTACTAACAATATTTATACTGGTGTATTCAACTTGTAAAACATATTTGATGTTGATATTCCAAAAATTGACGAAACTGGAATAGATTGAAAGGGCTACAGCGTTTGGTAAGCAAAAAATCGTGAGGCTCGTTGATAAGTCTGATGGGTCTAGCTCTTCAAATTTTTAAGATATCAACTTGAGTCTTGGTATATAAGTTAAAAATAAACTTTTCACTTGCTATACCAAGTTTTAATTCGATATATTACAAAATGGCCAACTTAGATCTGCTATACCCATGGACGGAAATGATCATATAAAAACATATTCATTGATAATTATGCGTTCATAAAATTTGCTGGCCTATTTAGTTTAAAATTATCGCAGATGTATAATTTTTGTATATTATAGGGCCTATTTATACACATATGTTTATGTATGTTTTAAATTTCATACAAATTAGATGATTATCTTGAGAGAAAATGGATTTTTTCGAAGACAAGTTAATCGAGACTGCTTATAGCCTATTATGCTAGTCTTAACGAAATTGTATTATTTTTATACAAAAAAGTTGAATTTTTAAAGAAAATTACAGCCATTTTTAATCCGCCATGTTGAATTTTTATATTTTATATGAATCAGTTCCTCCTAAATACCCCAAATAACCAGTTTTCTTTTTTTTAGACACATTTTTTTAATTTCAATATAGGGCCCTATATATTTGGGTAATTTGTTAGATGATTATATGTAATGAAAAAAAAAACGCCGTCGTAAAGCTGACACTTTCCTCTTGAAAACGCCCTATTCCGCGCTTCAAAAAATAGGTCTTCAGCCGTGCGGCCGAGTCGCGCTGCTGCGAAATACATACCTGCATTGTCGATTTTTTTCTTGACAAATCATTGCGCGGACGAAAGAAGTGCATATGACCTTTTTTATTGAAAAATACTTCCCCTACAAGGTGGTATTTTTTATTTTTATTTATCTTCATCCCAGCTCGAAATATTAAGGAATATCGAAAAAAATGTTTTTCGATTTTTTTTTGACTCTGGGAAATTGATAGACTGGTAAACTTTTTTTTATGTTAATATAAATACTTTAATGTACTTATAAAAAAAATCAGCCGTATTGCAAATTACTGGAACTTTTGGTCTAAAATTACCCCTACCGACTGGCCTGTACCCCGAACGGGAAATTACCAGAACACAACATTAAATAAAAGAAACAAAAAACAATCAACGAATAGATTAAACTAACTTGTACAACAAAAAGCAACTGGCTTTGCCCCAACAATTCAAAATTAGCAACAAAACAACCAACAAGGATTCGGGCACAGGCTCAGTTTTCCCAGACACAACCCCTGTTAAACTCACCCACCGTGTAAGAGCCACCTCTAGTTAATAAATCATGCAAGTGCTTCTTAAATGTTTTATAATTTTCTATTTTCTTAATAGACTCTGGAAGTAGCCAATGTTGAATAAAGATATTCCGCTTGAGCAGGTAGTTTTTTTGATGAATATTTAATATAGGCTACGCCTACGTTTTGTCAATCTTCATCGCCCCTTCTTCAAAATAAAAAAAAAAATATATATATATATCCCCCCTTCTTTGGTGAAATAAGTGTGGCAGTCGCTATTTTGAGCTGTACAGCCCTTAAAACAACAAAACAGTATTACCTCCATTATATAAATAGGCCTACAGGGAAGTGTTAAGCAGTTGCATGACTGGCCATTGTTCAAAATTGAAATTTTTTTGCAAGACAAATAAAAAGACCTCGTATTTGGATTTGCAGTTTAGCTGAATTTTCATATAGTAAAATACCATAATTTATATGGTAATATATTATACCATTATTATTAATGGTAATATATTATGGTAATACAATACACGGTTTGCATAATACAAGCTTGCTACAGCCATGTTTGACTAAGCTTCGAAGAACAAAAATACCAGAAGATATTTTTCCGCAAATGCTATCATTATGGTCTGACCATGTTAGTCCTCTGTTTATGTTTAGAGCTCAACTGATCCGACCTCTTCTAATTGCTCTTCGCCCAAACGTACAAAATCTCTAAACACAATGGCGGATATTCGAAAACTAAGCATTCTGATAGGCCAACATGTTTATAGAAACATTTTTTCTTATTTTCGCCTGTAGAAATAGTCTGGTGAAATTTAGGACATTACTTTCTACACACCCTGTATATTGAGGGTACTGTCATTAATCTCTGAGGCGAATAAAAAGCTACCTTAAGTGTTTTCCGGAAGGACATTGAAAACAAGTCTAATTTCTTGTGTTTGCAAATTAAGCCTATATATCGAGCAATTCTTGTATATAGGCTACATTTATTTCGCGGATCTCGCTAACGGCTGTAACGATTTGGATGAAAATTGTCATACATTGGTTTTTTGACGTCAGGAATCGAATGCGCTAGGTCTTACGTCTGCAAAAATGCGCTAAGTAGCTCTTTTCGCCTATATAAACTCTGAACTTCTTTTGTATACCACCTTTGAAGTCACTAAAGTTCATATAGATCGAAAAATATTCATATTTATTCAGTATGTGATTCGTATTTACATACGTTTTCCTAAATAAAAAATAATTTTACAAAAAAAAGAAGAAAATAAATACTGAGCGATGTTCGGTCGCCCAGGTAGCCTACTACCGTACGAATTCGGCGAAATATGTAGAATACCATACTACTTGACGGATGTTCTGTATAGCTTATTGATAGTATTTAAAGTTTATACTTTGAATAAACCATTACACTTTCATTGTTTTTTAAAAACTATTTTATTATTGTTTAACAATACTGCTGAGCGTATTTTAAAATAGGATTAATTCAGGAAAATTGCATACAAGAAAAGGTTATTTATTATATCGTATAATACAATTCCAATCAAAGATGTATTGACAATGTAGGGCTATTTACAATTATTTACAAAACTTAAATATAAATTTCTTAACATAGGCCTATTATAAATTGGTATTAGGCTACAACAGACGAAGAATAAAAATCCATCCATTTATGGAACAAATAAACGGTACCAGAAACTGGCACATACTTTCTCACAAACATATTTAAATTATTATCGGACAATGCATTACGTCCTTCGCACGCCAACCACCGTATTGGGGATAGGCCTATTTCCAATACAGAGTGCACTGCGTGCTTCGCACGCCAACCTCCGTATTGGGAGTGTTTTAATACGCAATGCATTGCGTGCTTCGCATGCCAACTCCCGTATTGGGAGTATTTTCTATACAAAGTGCATTGCGTGCTTCGCACGCCAACCCCTGTATGTAACCCCAACTGTGACTTCATAATTGTATTAAAGTAGGAGAGGGGATAGTGCATTAAAGTAGGAGAGTAACTAATAAATATTAGCCTATTATTATTATTATTACCTAAAGAGAAAACTATTCAATCGATTTCGAACAAATTTGCACCAAACATGTCAATTAGGCGTGTATAGAGTGACGAAAAATGGTTTTGAATAATTTTGAAAAACAACTTCCTTTTTGGCCAAAAATCCCCCAAAAATCCCCCAAAAATCTGTTATTAGCCTATTATTAGGTAAACGAAATTTTTTTAAAGATGCGGGTTTTTGCATATGGTAGGGTAAATTAAGCGCTACAAATAAGCCAAATTTGATCAAATCGTTATAGCAGTTTTTTTTAATTCAGACTATTCAAGTTTGGTGAAAATTTATTTGAAATCGATCGAATAGTTTTCTCTCTAGCTTTGTATACATAGGCCTACAGACATAGGGCCTACATACATACAGACGGACATTTTTTTAAAACCACTTTTTTGGGCTCGATCTTGACATCGATTTTTTTTGTGATCACTATACTTTCTTTATAGGCTACTATTATAGTGAGAAAGTAAAATTGACGTTAGTACCTTGGTTAACCCATTTTGAGCTCACTCCAACGATTTGTTCCTGGTAAAATCGAATAATTTTAAAGTACATTCTGTAGATATATTGAATTCCAAGAAAAAAAAATATTTTCATTATTTAGCCTATTTGAGTGTATAGGCCTACTCATTTGTAATTTAATTTTGATAAAATACAGTTTCAGTTGATAGTATGTTGGATTTCTTGAAGGAAGGTGAAACATAAGTTACGTTTGTCACTTCAAAATTCGTTATATAAGCCAGCGAAGATTTTTTATAACAGTTTAGTTTCTAAAAGTGTTTTCGTCTGATTGAAATCACAACAGATGCCCAGTTCAGTATAATTCTGCCGCTGAACTGGCTTTACATTGGTAGTCTAATATTCAGAAAATGTAGCTAGCCTATATTTTTTCCAAAAAAGGAAGCTATATAGGGGTAAGGTGGTGTAAAAAACTGAATGTGCAGAATAATATCATACATTTATTATTTTAGATAAAACCCTAAACATGTTTCATTATAGAGCGAAAAATCTAAAAAATTTGATATTTTCTGTCAAAAAAAGGTTGTTGGATTTTTTTGGCAAACTCGTCCGAGGAACTTAAGGGTCTGCTGTAGTCTGCCATCTTAGATTTTTATCCCATAAGAGCAATGTTAAATTTCAAACCATTTGTTTTGCTTATTTTTTATCATACAATTGTTTGCAAGGTCTCATTTTAAGCACAGTCACAATACGCATCCGTCTTGCAATTTACATTTTTTTAAATGCTTTTGATTTGTTATGTAATTGACATTTTGTAAGTACAAAGTTTGAATTTTTTTCCTAACACAATAAAAAATTCATAATGAAAAGTAATTTGCAAGCCGTATCCAAAATTGTATAAAGAATATTCAGGTTTTTTTTTCAACACTCAATTACAAAAGATAGACTTATAAAATGGTTTGAAATGAGGCAATGTCAAAGCGATCAGCTGCAAGAAATTGCACTGTTTAGATAGGGATACAGTGAGAAGCGGTTGCGTTTCCGGTTGCTTTCTCGTGGGGGGGCCGGTTTTCACTACGCGGACAAGACCCGTACAGGGCAAGTAACGTAGTCTACAGTATCGCCCCCGTTTTCACTACGCGCACAGGCTTCGGACGGTGTCGTTTGAACGGAATCGATTTGCGATGATTTTACATAAGAAACAATGGGAAAGTCAGATGTCGGTTTTCACTTGTGGTGCAGGTTTCGTACAGTGTCGTTTGCATCAGTGGAGGGAGCGATTGAAACGAAGCTGTACGTAACTGATCGTAGCTTGTACGACTTGTGAAAACGAGAGACATGCTGGGAACAGGCTGCCTACGGGCAGCAAAAGGTCGTGCGCGAAGTATTCGGCCATTTTCGGATTTGTCCGTTCGCCTCCGTGTTATTTGTCTCCCTTCGAGCACGACGAAAAAGCACGAACGTTGTACGAAGCCTGTACGCGTAGTGAAAACGGGGGCGACACTGTACGTTACTTGCCCTGTGCGTGTCTTGTCCGCGTAGTGAAACCCGACTTTAGAGAACCAACGTGTATGCCAAATGTAGATTCAAATCAGACTTAAGGCTCGGCTCCCTACATTCAAAACGGCGAAGTCGGGTACCAATTTCAATGTTAAATAAACAAAACATACATTCACTATTAAGCATAATTTTTGTGTTGTTTCTGTCAAAAAACGAAAGCTGTATTTTTTCTTAAAGTAAAGTAGATTGTCTGTGTTGATTGCTAAGGTTTTTTTGCAATATCTCTTTTTGCAACTGAGTAAAAAATTAATAAAGTTTATTTTTTACTATTTATATCATACGTTTATGAAAACAATAAAACAGTTTTTGAAAATGTATTCAGCAATCAACATCCGCATGTGACAGTACTTCAAAATGAAACAAAATTTTTAAATTTATTCCACGAATTAACGGGGAAAAATGACTTATTCTGTACCATTGCTTTTATGGGAATCAGATTCAAATGGCGGACAGGGTAGCGCCCCCTTAAACTACGGCCGTTAGAGTGCGAACACATAGGCCTGCATAATATAATTATAGGCTATATAATATAACATTGTCCATGATTGTAGACCATGATCGGTGCTCATTTACTACTCACAACCTTAGGTGTCACCATCTCCAATAGCTCATTTTCCTATAGAAATTCGCTAATAGACTACATAGGCATATAAATATTGCGTAAAACATTTGTTCGAAATTTTACGTTGCGTAAAACAATAAACAGCGACAACTTCTTAACAATGGCGGGAACTGTTTGTTCCTCTAATTCCAACTGTTCACGCTTTGACAAATTTAACTTCAATTTCAACACGCGACATTTACTGCTTCAATAAGCTTTTGTTTCATTTAGTCTACTAATAGCCTACGCATTTGTTTTATGTTTGTATTACTGGTTGATTTGTAGGTCTATATCTGTCTCTCAGATTCAAAATTATTATAATAATGCGTAAAAAAACATATTGTAAGAGTAATTTCAAAGTTCTGAACCCAAATGATTAGACCCAAATCAATAGCTCTCTAAGAAACAGTAGGCCCTTGCCCTTTCACTAAAGCTTACTTTCTACCTTTAACAGTCCACGTCGTTTTAATTTAATTTCAACACATGCACGCTCAGAAAGTTATATTAACATATTTTATATAATGTAATGACATTGATTTTTTAGTGTTAGGATATCGATTATTTTCCCAAATAGTTCAGTATAGGCGAGTATTTTAACCCTGTTGCATTGATAATATAGGCCTATTGCATTTTTATGTACAACTTACACGAGTTATATACACATAAATTATTATTGTTTTAATTTTATTATAGATATAATTATATTGTGAGTAGTCAATTTATAATTTATAAATGGATAGGTGCTTATGTTTCTAGTTAGCTGATCGGCAATACCGAACGTTCAATTTTTATTTTAAAGATTGATTAGCAGAAAACCTCAAATAGGCAATACCTATGAGGTACGGTATTTTGTTTTGTTTTCATTAACATGGATATGTTTTACCGAGAAAATTTCTTATCAAGTCAGTTAGACACAACCCTGAAATATAGGTGATTGTATAGGCCTATTGTATTGAAAAATATAGTCCATTGTCTACTAACTGAAACAATATAATCGATTGTCTACCAATACTGTAGGCTACTGACAAGATTTAGGCGATTTTCTACTATAGCCTACTGAAAAAATATCGCGATTGTCTACCAGAGCCTACTAACTAAATATCGCGATTGTCTACTATACGGAAAAAATGTAGGCGATTGTCTACTGTAGCCTTCTGAACAAATATCTCGACTGTCTACCATACGGGAAAAATATAGGCGATTGTCTACTACAGGCCTACTAAAGAATTATAGGTGATTGTCTCCTATACGGAAAAAATATAGGCGATTGTCAACTATACTTAAAACATATAGGAAATTGTTCATTATACGGATAAAATATAAGTAATTGTCTACTATAAGGTTAGGCTTGGTCAATCACTATTTTATATATTTTTATTATTGCCTTATATAAGATTTAATTTAATGCCTTCTTATAAACTGATAAGGCAACTACAGTTTATAGGTATGTTTTGTTAGTAGAAGTGGACTAAACCGGGCGGAGAGGCAGAAAATCAACTCCTATAAAAGCGAGTGTACGTCCGTAATATAATAAACAGCTGTATGCTGAGTCTCAGCTTGTTATCTTGAAAATGACCCAATCTAGGAGTCGATTTCGATTATCGATTTTAGGAGTACCGGACCTACGAACTAATTTCAATCTATTCCAGTTTCATAAATTTTTGGAATATCAACACCAAATTTGTTTTACAAGTTGAGTACACCAGTATAAATATTCTTAGTAAGTATGAACGATTTTTTTCTCGTTATTTTTAAAAACGAGGCGCTTGAAAATAGTCTTCTGTTTTACCTATCTCGTTTTAAATATAACACTTTTGGATTCAACGACTCCATTTTCGACATTTTTGAACATATCGATTTAAAAATTGGTACAGAAGTTAAAAATACAATTGTTTTTTGCTATACTTATTTTAAAAACTATATTTAAAAAAATGACTAATCTGCAGCTGATCAACTCAAGCGTTTTGATGAAAAATCTAAAAAGGTCTAAAATTATACTTTAAAGTAAATAATGAAAAAGGTTTATACTCCTTGAACTTGTTTGAATAATATTTAACTAGTAAAAAAACTTTCAGGTTGATATTTTGAAAATTTTTTAAACTGGAGCTGTTTAAAATGAATTGGTGGGTCCGGTACTCCTAAAATCGAGAAACCCATTAATAAGTCAAGTGGCTCTAGATCGGGTAATTTTCAAGATAACAAGCTGAGACTCAGCATAAATGTTTAAAATATATATTTTAACTCCTATGTCAAGTTTCAATTCGATATATTAAAATTCGGCCAATTTAGAATGACTCAACGCTTCATATATGAATAAGCAGATGTCCCCTTTTAGTGATTTCCCCTGCTGCAAAATACATACCTGCATTATCGAATTTTTTCCAGACAAACCATTGATCGGACGAAATAAATACATATGACCTTTTTTGTTGAAAAATACCTCCCCTACACGTTGGTATTTTTTATTTTCCTCTATCTTCATCCCAGCTTGAAATATTAAGGATAATCGAAAAAAAATGATAATCGATTTTTTTTTCGACTTTGGGAAATCGATAGACTGGTAAACTTTTTTTTAAGTTAATCTACATACTTTAATGAACTTATAAAAAAAATTCAGCCGTATTGCAAATTACTGGTACTTTTGGTCTAAATTGACCTTTACCGACTGGCCTATTAGGTATATTATAAAAAATAATAGGCGTATAATTTCTTGTGGTAAAGCTCCGACCTTGCGACCTATGATATATGGACAGCGTATTGCGAGTTTGCACCTCGATCTAGCGCCCTCTTATTATGCCCTGCTTCGCTTCGCTCGCAGAAGAAAAACTCATTGTTTATGGTATTTTACGTTTTGACCGATTTAGGGGGGGACCAGGCAGTCTATAAGGTCGTGTAAAAAAACGAAATGTGCGGAATAGTCTCCTTTTTGTTTGTATGTGGCTAAAAACCCCAAAAGTTTCATTCTAGTATAAACAATCTCAAAAATATTTGACTACTACTAGGCCTACGTGCTTTCGGTTGTTGGATTTTGTTTGTTTCTGGATGACGAACTCGTCCGAGCGACTTATAAAAACAACGTTTTTTCCAAATTTTTACCAAATCTGACGTGAAATGAGGCAATGCATAGAGTGCCAACTCATAGGCTATATCAAATTTGTTAATGACACCTCAAAACACGTTCTTGTGTGGTGGCTATTGAAGACTCCCGACCTTGGGTCTCAAAAAAGGTTCACTGCAATTAATCGCTCATCTTTCTTATTTAAATTGGCTAATAAGTGTTTATACCTTTCATTGTTGTCTATATACAGGGTGTCCAGCTTCGGCTGTCCGAAACTTTTCCAGGTTATTTATCAGGCCAAAATAAACAAAAATTGTCATATAAACATGTGGCCTATCTCGCTCCGTTTTCTGTCTGTCCGTCCTTATGTGATTTTCACAAAAGTTGCAATATCTCCGAAATGGTTAAAGATACAATGCTGAAAATTTGTATGAATGTTGATCTCTTCACGACACATGTACCATTAAAAATTTGTTCTCATGCAATTAACCGTTTCAAAATGGTGGCTGTTTAAAAATTTCGAATGTAAATATTTCGAAAACTATAAGTTTTACAAAACAATATCAAGAATGCAAATTTGTTGAAAATTTTTAAACCAAATCTAACGATATATCATTTTTTTTAAATGGAGTTATCAATAACAGAGAAAAATTAAATTTATAAGTTCAAAGTACGGTTGTATGGGTAGGCCTATGGAATATGGCCATATTCACTAAATAGTAATAAACAGCCGATAAATAAACTAACAGCTGATTTAGTAATAAACATGATTTTAAGTAACAACATAAGACCATTGTTAAACATGAGAAATGTAAAGGTGTGTTTGGACATGGCCAAAACAGAAGGCTGTTAGACAGATGGACGGTAAAAAGGTTATTCATACAGTCACAAAAACATGTAAAAACTTCCATTTTAGAATAAAAACCAGATTAAATGATTTGTTATTATTATAATTTTATTTGTTTAACTTTTAACTAGATTAAATTTTTATTTAGCTACAATATTTAAAACGGAAGGAGGAAGTGACCGACGTGTTACCATTGTTTGTGAATACTACTAATATAATCTAAGTTTTTGTGTAGGCTGCCCTAAGATGCATTTTCATTTATTTATGTTGTAACACCTCTAATTATTACAGAATAGTTAAGCTATTTATTTACAATCTCTCTAATAAATTAAGCTAGATTCGTATTTACTTCTTGTCTGTTGGTATATGGCTTTAATTTTTTAGGTTATTGTTTACACAATTGTATTACAACGTAACAGCTGTTGTGCTTTTACACCGCCGTTAGGCCTAATAGGCTACATATCAGCTGTTGTTTCTCACTTCTATCCGTTAAACTTGTATGGGTGGTTAACTAAAAGGCAATAATTTTGTACAAAAAAGATATTATAGAAATGGAAATTGACTTGGAACGGTCGTAATTAATAGTCTACTCCGTTATGTTTCACTTGAATAAATCGGGAAAATAGTTTTTGATTGTTCATCAACTCTTAAAAAAGCGCGTGTACATCCGTACGTAAGTACATAGGCCTACATACGTAGGATAGTAACATACAATATAAAATCTGATTTCACCCATCATAATAGGCCTATTACTTCATTCACCCACTAATGCTTAAACAAAAAACAGCGTAGATTATACTTTGGGTTATGTTTACAACTTCGATCATTATAATTTCTTGTGAAGTTGATATTTTAAATATGAGTTATAGAACTAATAATGTAGGCCTATGCCTTATAAGAGTTGTTTGGTTTCAAATCTAGCTACAAATATTTCCTTTGAGGTTATAAACTGTATATAAATACAACCTTGTATCATCAATATATTTATTCGTTTATACAAATTTAAAGAAGAATTATTCGTTTAATTTCGGAAACATCCGTACATCTTCGAATAAAAATAAAAATATTCGATTATTAATTTCTTCACTATATCCTAATATTAATAACTACTAAATCATTTTTGATCTATCAATATATGAAATAGAAAGCAATTAAAAGATAATATTTGTATCTCTCTTTAAATATATAATAACGGATTTAAATACAAAATTTTAACAAATATTCCTACAGTTTTATAATCCTTATAGGCCTAATGCACACATTTACCGAGTTAAAAATCCCCGTCATAGTTAGGTAGGCCTAGATAAAGCCTGTTGTTTTTAAATAGTATTTTTTTTAAATGATGTACTTCTGATGTGTAGGCCTATGTAGTTAATCTGCCTGTGATTTTTCACGGAGGCTTACTAGTAATACAATATTTGACTGATAGGCCTAGGCCTACTAGTTTTTAGATGATAAGAGGGATCCCTCCGCTTCTCTCCGAACCAAAACTAAAGCCGGCCGACTCAACAAAGTAGAATACGAAGAATCTAAAGTAAAATTAAGACTGTCAAATAATTATATTTTTTTATTAATACCTTTTTATGTACTACAATTAAACATATATCTTATTGTCTAGGAAATACCTAACCATCATTTCCAGTAACCGATGGTTAGTGCATTTAACAGATTATAAACAAAAAATTTCATCACAAAAACTTAAGGGTCTGCTCTAGCTGTCGGCCATGTTGGCTGACACTCCATAACACCAATGTTAAATTAAAATCCAAATTTTTCCTTTATTTTTGATCGGAAAATTATAAACGATATGTCATTTTAAAGCTATGGCCAATATGCATGCAAATGGCTTTTCAAAACTAAGAAAAATACTTTGTTTAATATTTATTAACAATTTAAAACATTGATTTTTAACATTTTTTTATGTTGTCACTATTAATTATAGCGAAAAACTACCAAGCCATTCGCATGAAGAATTTCGTCCCCAAGAGTTTGGTATTTTTTTAAAAACGCTATTTGAACAATTGCGGGTTTTAAATGGATTTAGGCTGAACAATGTCCGTATAACCTACCGCCGCTATAGGATGATTTTAAATATTTTTTACGTTGTAACTATTAATTATAGGGACAAATTACCAAGCCATTCGGATGAAGAATTTTGTCCCTAATAGTTTGGTATTTTTTTTAAAACGCTATTTGAATAATTGCGGGTTTTAAATGGTTTTAGGATGAGCAATGTCCGCGTAACCTACCGCCGCTATAGGGAGTCGCAGGTTACTTTCTGTTTTAATAGAGCCGACCCTTAAAAATAAGAAACAACATAGGCCTACAGTTTGATCTACCTTTTAACAAATATTTAAATTGACATGTAGGCTACGGCTTGCTGAGGCAAGAGGACAAAGAACACAAGCAAACAGGCAGAGAAAAACACTAACAATAAAAACACAGGTGCAAAATTATATAATTATAACTAAATAATATATAGCTATACAAATTTAAATATAATAAATTAAAAATCACTTAGTTACTATATAACATAAATGCAAAGTACGTGAGCGACGAAGCATCGATCAGTATTTTTATTTTTAAATTTTTTTTAGGAAAATGTATGTAAATACGAATTACAAACAGAATAGGCTAAATATGAATATTTTTCGATCTTACGTTCATATGAACTGTTTATTTACATAAAACAAAAACATTAGTGCAATTAGTTTAACATTTTATTACAATATAATATCTAAAATTAACAAATTAACATCTGTTTGTAAAACATCTGGATTGTATCTATTATCCTATTTAGTGACTTCAAAGGTGGTATGTAAAAGAAGTTCAGAGTTTGCATAGGCGAAAAGAGCTACTTAGTGCATTTTTGCAGACATAAGACCTAGCGTATTCGATTCCTGACGTCAAAAAACCCCTATATGCATATTTTCATTCAAATCGTTAGAGCCGTTAACGAGATCCCCGAAATAAATTTAAATACAAGAATTGCTCGTTTAATAAGATTAGATACAACAAATAGAACACTACTGTATAAAAAAAAAATTAAAAATTACTTAGCTACACAGATTAAGTCGTCAATAACTTAGTGTTTCAACAGTCAACTCTTTACTGAAGTTACGAATGTTTTAATGTTTTGTTCCTTCCTCAAGCGGATTGTAAGCAAATTAAAAACTTTCGGGCCTAAAAATAAAAAGGATCTTTGGACACAGGTGCGGTTTACTTTTGGTCATTTTAATAATCGCAGTGCAGATCTACTTCTGGTTGAATAATAAATTGTGTCGCTATTTACATTCCCACTCCTTATAAAAAAAAACTTGTAGACCCTATAACTTTATACACAAAAAAACGGTACCAGAAACTGGCACATACTTTCTCACAAACATATTTAAATTATTAAACAGATTCACTGTGACTTCATAATTGTATTAAAGTAGGAGAGGGGATACATTAAAGTAAGAGAGAAACTAATAAATATTGTCATTATTAGCTAGAGAGAAAACTATTCGATTGATTTCGAACAAATTTGCACCAAACATGTCAATTAGCTCTGTATAGACGCCCGAAAAA
>JAGFPH010001254.1:104274-118742 GCA_018207615.1 Philaenus spumarius
ATGCGTAGAAACTTCATGCGGGTCCTTATGCGTTTCCAATTATAATCTAATAAATAATGTTATGACTTGAAATTATTGCATCAATTTAAAAATAATACCGAGATCCAATTATATTATAAATATAGCAACTTTTAAACTGACAAGATATATACACTTTTTAAATATTCTAGAATATAAGTCACATGCGTAGAAACTTCACGCGGGTCCTTCCGCGTTTCCATTTTAAATTTAAAAATGAGGTTATAACTTGAGATTATTGCATCAATTTAAAAATAATACCGAGATCCAATCACCTTATAAATATTGCAACTTATAAACTGACAAGATATATACATTTTTTTACATATTCAAGAATATAAGTAACATGCGTAGAAACTTCACGCGGGTCCTTCCGCGTTTCCATTTTAAATTTAATAAATGAGGTTATAACTTGAGATTATTGCATCAATTTAAAAATAATATCGATATCCAATTATCTTATAAATATTACAATTTATAAACTGACAAGATATATACAATTTTAAAATATACAAGAATATAAGTCATATGTGTAGAAACTTTATGTGGGTCCTTATGCGTTTCCAATTTTAATTTAATAAATAAGATTATAACTTGAAATTATTGCATCACTTTAAAAATAATACTGAACTCCAATTATCTTATAAATATTACAACTTATAAACTGACAAGATATATATATTTTTAAATACACAAGAAATAAGTCTGATGTATAAAAACTTCTCGCGGCTTCTTCCACGTTTATTATTTTAATCAAAATATAAATAAGGTTATGACTTGAAATTAATGCATGAATTTAAAAATAATACCGAGATCCAATCATCTTATAAATATTGCAACTTATAAACTGACAAGATATATATTTTTTAAATATTAAAGAATATAAGTAACATGCGTAGAAAATTCACGCGGTCCTTATGCGTTTCCAATTTTAATCAAATAAATAACGTTTTGACTTGAAATTATTGCATCAATTTTAAAATAATACCGAGATCCAATTATCTTATAAACATTGCAACTTATAAACTGACAAGATATATACATTTTTTAAATATTCAAGAATATATGTCACATGCGTAGAAACTTCACGCGGGTTTTTATGCGTTTCCAATTTTAATCAAATAAATAAAGTTATAACTTGAAATTATTGCATCAATTTAAAAATAATACCGCGATCCAATCATCTTATAAATGTTACAACTTATAAACTGACAAGATATATACATTTTTTAAATATTCAAGAATATAAGTCACATGCGTAGAAACTTCACGCGTATCCTTATTAGTTTCAAATTTTAATTTAATAAATAAGGTTATAACTTGAAATTATTGCATGAATTTAAAAATAATACCGAGATCCAATCATCTTATAATTATTACAATTTATAAACTGACAAGATATATACATTTTAAAAATATTCAAGAATATAAGTAACATGCGTAGAAACTTCACGCGGGTTTTTATGCGTTTCGAATTTTAATCAAATAAATAAGGTTATAACTTGAAATTATTGCATCAATTTAAAAATAATACCGAGATCCAATCATCTTATAAATATAGCAACTTATAAACTGAAAAGATATATACATTTTTTAAATATTCAAGAATATAAGTCACATGCGTAGAAACTTCATGCGGGTCCTTATGCGTTTCCAATTTTAATGTAATAAATAAGGTTATAACTTGAAATTATTGCATCAAATAAAAAATAATACCGAGAACCAATTATCTTATAGATATTACAACTTATAAACTGACAAGATGTATACATCTTTAAAATATACAAGAATATAAGTGATTTGTTCAACCAACGTGTGTACCAAATTTGTCCCGAATCGGACTTGAAATGCGGCCGTTAGAGTGCGAACACGTGTATATATCCTATAATTTTTAATGACACCCCAAAACGGTAGACAAACAGCTTAAAATTCACGTTTTATTTGCAAAAATTGATTAAAAAAACTATAATATTCTTCATATTTTTCCTAATGAAAGGCGCCATCTATTAACAATCTGTTTAACTAACATGTCAGCTTTTAGTTTGATTGTTTATATTCCATATGCAAGTGTTATAAACTGTTATTTATAAACCAATGTAAAAAAACACGTAATTAACTGAACTAAATCTACGTATTAAAGCAGCTAAGACCCCTGACTTGCGAATTATTGGCACGGATCAGTTAGTAAATTTAGTAATAAAATTTGTTTTTATCACCGAACACATTCAAACTAAAATAATATTTTAGAAACACTTTGGCAAAATACACATTAAATTTTTAGTCTAGTTGCATCAAAGCATAGGACTCTCTAAGGCCCGTATTATAATGCAAAACATTTTATGAAGATGGTATCCATCTTTTATAAAGGATTTGAAGATTGATTCTTTTATAAAACATTTTGGACCTGTATTACACTACGTCAAAGATCTATGTCAAAGAAGGCGCTTTTCATTGTTGAACAACTACAAAATTATTTATTTTGGCTTTTTTAAATTTGTTGAATGACCAAATTAAAATGGACGATGAAGAATTCTATACTTGTGCAACTACACTGAGTGCTATCACCTTATTATCACTTCTTTTGAAAGTCAAACATTGGCTTCTAAGTCCATTTATTTTCTTTTTTATGTCTTGAACTGTACAACAAGGTTGCACGATGTTTATAGAATCTGCAATGTTTTGATAAAGTTATTGTCTTTTGTTTCTATTTTTATACTCTGAATGTTTTGGGTTGTACAGATTTTCATGTAATTCATGTTCGTAAATTAACAATTTTGTTGTATCTACAGTCCAAGTGTACGTACGTTGTAGCCATTTCGTTATTTAGATCAATAATGTCAACAATTCAAATTTAGTACCTATCTCATCAACTTTTATAAAAGGTAATGCTAACCTGTTATATTTTATATAACAAATGTTATAAAATAAATATATTATAAAAAGATGTTTGTCAAAGAACGTTTATAAAAGATATTTTATTAAATATTTTACAGTGTCATTCAGGCCTAAGTATTTAACAGGCCTAAGTATTTAACATTCCTAAGTATTTAACAGGCCTAAGTATTTAACAGGCCTAAGTATTTAACAGGCCTAAGTATTTAACAGGCCTAAGTATTTAACAGAAATTAAAATCCTCAACGATATATTTTTTCAGTTTTAACCAAACAAATCGTTCATGAAATCCATACAAAATGTGCTCCTTAAAAATCTGATTTTAATCGCATTGTTTTAAATTTGTTCAAAACCATTAGTAGATGACATTCTAAACAGTTATTCCGTAATTCTGTGGCAAATTTCCAAGACGTAGTCTATCCTTGCAACACGTTTGCTATCGGAACTAACTTTCATTGAAGGATCGTTTATAGGTCTATCTGTAAAATATATATTCTATGTGAATCAACCCATATCCTCCTTTAAAACTTGGCGTAAAACTGCCGAAACAAAATGTCTCGCGACCATCCTACCAGACTTTGCCACGCAGTTCAGCAGGTCAACACTAGCAAATAATATCCTACAGGATAACATGTGTCCTATCTTGCTTGGTACAGAAGTCGTGTATTTTGAGCGCACAAACTATCTCATCAACAGTTTAAGATAAATTCATCACATTGGTTTACACAAATATGAAATTTGTCGAAATCTCACGCGATTACGTCTTAGCTACATTTATTTAGCCTACTACGTACCTAAAACAGCTCATTCCGTGTATCCTATTTGACTGTATAACTTGGAATCAACGCAACGTTTTAAAATATTCGACCCCGCAGCTGAACCGCTGACGTGAGTTGAGTGAATTTCCAAGAATTAAGTTTATACGATTTTAGGGTTTCAACCAACTATTTGGGAAATTGATGTAGCCTACTCACGAAGGAACTGAATAGCTGCCTTTGTGTACGATATATATTAGTAGAATTTGTACTATTACTAGAATTTGGCTTTCTATTTAAAATTGAAAAAAAAAATAAAAACATATGGATCAAATTAGGGGATTTGCGAACGGATGCGACCATTACAAATAAAAGAAACTGATTTGGATCAAAAGCTAAACACTTTGACAAGATCGCCTGTGTTTTAATTTACTGTATACGCTGGTTTAACCGTTAAATTATATCAAAACAGTAGGCCTATACAATAATATGAAATGTACTCGTAGATGTTAAACACACCTTAAAACCTGACTTGTAATTTACATGTTCGTTCGAGAGTTACAAGAAACAAACTGGCCTAAAAGGGATACATAGATAGATTTGGGCGAAACTCACTGTGCGTTTTTGGGCCGTGGATTTCGGATCTATCATAGTTTTTTTTTTAATTTCGTGAAATGGCAAGACACAATATTTATCCGATAGTCCTTTTATTTATTTAATAACATCTGCGAGCGAAGGTACTAGCTAGTTAAATGATACATTCAGTAGAATCGAAATGACTATTGAACGACACCAAAATAATGTATGGGGCGGTCGACAATACATTGGAGAATAAATTTACCTAAACATGGCCTATAAAAGTTTACTAGGATGAGCTACTGCGCCAGCGTGTGAAACTGTAGCACAAAACTGATGAAGCTTTGACACCCGGCAGACATAACAAAATTTTAAGGGGTGGATCCCTGTCCGCCATATTGAATCTGATTCCCATAAGAGCAATGCTACAGAATACGTCATTTTTCCCCGTTAATTCGTGGAATGAATTTAAAAATTTGGTTTCATTTTGAAGTACTGTCATATGCGGATGTTGATTGCTGAAAACATTTTCAGAAACCGTTTTATTGTTTTCATAAACGTATGATATAAATAGTAAAAAATAGTAAACTTTATGAATTTTTTACTCAGTTGCAAAAAGAGATATTGCAAAACAACCTTAGCAATCAACACCCACAATCTATTTTACTTTAAGAAAAAAACAGCTTTCTTTTTTAAAGAAAAATAACACAAAAACATGCTTAAAAGTAAAGGTGTGTTTAGGTTATTTAACATAGAAATAGGTCCCCAACTTCGCCGTTTTGAATTTAGGAAGCCGAGCCTTAAGGGTCTGTTGTAGTGGCGGCCATCTTGGAATTTTATCCCATAAGAGCAATGTTAAATTTCAAACCATTTATTTCGTTTACTTTTTATCATAAAATTGTTTGCAAGGTCTCAGTTTAAGCACAGTCACAATACGCATCCGTCTTGCAATTTACATTTTTTAATGCTTTTGATTTGTTATGTAATTGACATTTTGTAAGTAAGAAGTTTGAATTTTTTCCTAACACAATAAAAAATTAATAATGAAAACTAATTTGTAAGCCGGATCCGAAATTTTATAAAGAATATTCAGTTTTTTTTTTCAACACTCAATTACAAAAGATAGGCTTATAAAATGGTTTGAAATGAGGCAATGTCAAAGCGTTCAGCTGCAAGTAATTGCACTGATTAGATAGGGATACAGTGAGAAGCGGTTGAGTTTCCGGTTGCTTTCTCGTTTACTGGAGCAGACCCTTATTGACTCAGGTCTACACTTTGCAATTTTGATAAAGTAATTTTTTTAACAAATATGAAAATATACATTTATGAAATCAAACAAATCATTTCAGCTACAATGTAAAGAAAACTCCATAAATAATATTAACTAATGACGAATGGCAGTATTACCTGTATTGGACAACTACCTGATCAACTGTACAGCCACTTCATTGACTAGTCTAGTTCCGATGCTACTTATTCTAGACATTTTAAATTGATGTCATTATATTCATTACAGCTTACCATATTTAGTCAAGTTAGTTGTATTAGCTTTTTCAGTCATTCAAACTGCCACTGATATATTCTGATTATGAGGTGGCAGCCTATTCTTTTTCATTAAACCTTGAATTAAAATACTTTTTTCATTAATCGTAAACATTACAAACTCAGAAATTAATACTTTAAAACATGTGTGAGGGTGTGTGCTCGATATCCAGCCACATTGACGTAATTAACTATCGGTGGACGAAAAAAAATCTAAAGATGCATATCGCCTTTCGTTCGTTGGAATTGTGGATTTCAACAAACCTCCGGCAATCCATAGGAATCCCAAGAACATTCAATACTCATTTTGCAGTGAAGTTGTAAACTGTTGTAAATAATATTTAAAAATAAGCTCAATTTTGTTAGCGGCCTTGCAGTAGGAAAATAAAAACTGGTAATTTCTGAAAAAAAATTTTAAATTGATGTGTATAATTTTAGAACTAAATTACAAAACTTTTGAAAACAAAATACAAACAATTGTTACTACTTTTTATGTAGGCCTTAAGTTGGAAATGTTTTGCTTCCTGAGCTAATAACTTTTAAAATGTTACATGACTAAATATTTTAGGCTGGGTTTTCTTTAAGTATTACTGATAATGCATGAAATCAGCTGTTATATTATATGTTATTCATGTACGTATGTATGTACGGGCGTACATTAGCTTTTATATTAATAAAATGTATTGCAGCTATTAACACGTACAGTATACAAATATTATCGTAAATTCCCCGTTTTATGATTGGCTAACAGCCTAATTAACCGCCATTTAAGTTGTGCGTTGACATCGCATGTCTGCTGAAAAGCCACCATCTGTATTCCAGAATATTAAAACAAGCGTGCTTATTGTCAGTGACAATTAAGTGGTGTAAAGACAATATCTGTGACATTAATTGTAGACTAAACTCATTAGAATCGGCGGTTACCTAATAAAACTGTCAATGCCTACGCAATAGTAGGCCAGAAGTCGGAGTACACGGGATGATCTGATTAGAGATGGCTTATCAAATATGCAGGGCAGGTTAGGTTATTTAAAGATGTTAGGAGATCTCGAGTAGGCCTACCAAAGGCTCTTACGAATCTTCATTATATTGGAAAGGGTAAAATGTAAAATAAACCTCCACTCCATTGCGGCAGAGATGCCAACCTATAAGCAAAAAATATTCTAGGACGTAATAGTAATGTTTAAGGTTGTGCAATACCACTAGATGCCAACCTTGACAAGGCTGGTTTATGATATAACTTTGGTAAAACGCTCGAGCGCCTAGAATATAGCTTGTATACAATTTCGTTTTTACTAATGCCGGTCTTATATAGATTTAGTTTCCGGCATGTGCGTACGCCATTTTAAAGCAAAACTCCGCACTACCAGTACCAAGGCCGTAGCCAGGAAAACTTTTCGAGGGGGGGGTCCCTTTTAACACGTTCACTGTTAAGGACGCACATGTGAGCTTGGCACTGAACACTATGAGAAGCTTCCGACGCTCAGTGAATTGCACGCCCACCCCCGTATTGAGAGTATTTTCAATACACAATGCATTGCGTGCTTCGCACGCCAACCCCCGTATTGGAAGATTTTCAATACACAATGCTTGCGTGATTTCTTAGAGTGAAGTATTTTTGTTGAACCTTCATAGTTTTCTTATTTAATAGATCAGATTAAGCTCACACGAGAGTAAGGCTGTAACCCATTGCATCCATGCGTATTGTACGTTGTGGTTTAATCAAGTAAATCTAAATATTAGTATGCATTCAGTGTGCCATGATGTAAAATACAGTATGTTGCAGGATCGTCTGTTGTGTTGTCTATTTTTTATAATTTAATTTGCACTTTTTAAACCTAGTATTAATTTTTGCTACTAAATTCCGGGATTTGGGGGTGGTGGTTGACCCCCTAACACCCCTCCCCCTCCTGGCTACGGCCTTGGGCAAATATATTTCTAAAATGTATTAATTTGTGCAATAAAAACATACAGGCACATTTCACAGAAAACTGCATGTATGTTTACTTTAAAAAATATAATTTTATTAAATTAACTTTAAATGGAGGATGTCTCAAAAGTCTGTGAATGGCGTTATGTTTTGTAACCATTGTAAATTCCGGATTCTGTGGAACCATAGCTTAATCAACTAGTCAATATTCATATATCAACTGAGATTCATACTAAAAAAACGAACAACCTCTCACCTAATAGTATAAGCCTACCTTTAGCTACATTTTGGTAACTTTATTTTACGCTTTAGCTCGGAAAGCCAGTAAAACATTAAGCCTTTCAGCTAAACCATTTCGGTACTAGCCTTTGCTTACTCGTATTTAGATCCATTTATATTAAGTTTCTTAATTGGAGTACAAACCGAATCGACTTTCACATTTCACGCAGTTCTAATGAGGAGGAAGCAAAAGAAAAGCCCGCTTTAATAAGGTATCTGCACAACGATTGCGACATGTGTAAACTTACTTCAATCATTTAGCCGATTAATACACGTCAAGATAATCTCGCCGAAGAGGAGTCGTAACACATGTGCGGGGTTTTAGTCACAGATGCGCTCCTGTTGGTTAATCTTAATGTTGAGGTAGTGTCACAGATGAGTTTGTCAAATGTAAAACAATCTGTGCTTTAAATTATCCAAGAAGATGAAACTTTCAAGCAGACAAGGCATCCAGATAATCTAATTGTAGGCCTGTTTTGTTGGTTTGTAATTCTATTTTAAGTTTCTTTTCTCCAATTTTTTTTCAACGATCCAGACCGTTTTCGTTTGGTATTTATTCAATCTCTTAGAATAAAGTTGGGACATTATTAGCATTATAGTAGTCGAATCGTGTTCCTTCTAAGTTCTACAACAATCAGCTGTACTTCTGTTTTCTGAACAGTTGCAACAACACAACCATAGGCGTAGCAGGACGGCCGTATGGGAGGGGTTACAACAACCGGGAGAAGGGGGGGAAGGTATGGAAAATTAAAAAATTAAGGTGAAAAATAACACGTTTTAGGCTACCCAAAAATACTTTAAAATTATATAGGTATGTATAATTTTCCACTTCTAATTGTGATTCAGGCCTATTTTAGAATAATTTAGAATAGCAACCATGCCTCTCATCCCCCGCCTCACTTTCCGTGCGCTGCCTCTAACACCACAGGCTGGGAACACACACAGCGTTTTTTTGTCGGCTGCGGATTAGTTACCGTCGCCGCTCATAAAATTTAAAATGTGCACACAGGGCGGTAAAATTTCCGATGCCGTCTAAATGCCTTATTGGGATTCTTTAAACTGAATAAACTTGTTGAACTTACCGACCAATAGTCAAATTTCACACGTCCAACGACGGCCGTTTCGGCTATTCAGCCATTTTCAAGTTAGGACCATTGTCCTTCGTCATTAATAAAAATAAAAACACATAGTACACTTAAAAACACTTACACACACGAGACCACAATTACAAAATATACGCTCGCACATTTTAATGTCCGTGTGGTTAGATCACTGTCCACGGCTAGACTGTCAGTGTACGTCTGTGCGTAGTTCTTATCTGTATTTACTTTTGCAATGTCTATTACCAAGTCGAATAATGAGTTGGAATTAAAATTGAGTTTATCATTAAGTAGCGTTCCTTGTTCTGTCTTGAAAGCTTTATAAATGTCATACTGATCCAGAGCATTCATAAGCTTCCCTTTGCTACACTTATGCAAAATTGTTAAAGATCTATTAATCACATCATATTTGTGTGCTGTTTCCATAATGTGTTCAGCAAATTTTGAATCGGTTTTCGGAGGTTGTGCCGATCATATTGCGGGAGGAAGAAGTTCTTTAAACCTCTTATGAAATGATCGTCCAGTCTGCCCTATGTATTTTTTGGGGCAATCAGCACATGATATCTGGTATACTCCTGTTTGTTGGAATTTATTGTTGGTATTTGGACTTCTATTCAATATTTGCGATAAATTATTTCTCGTGCTGTACGTGGTAATGTACCCTACTTTTCTGAAGGCATTGCTCAGTGAGTTATGTAGTCTGTGGTTGAACCTCCGAAAACCGATTCAAAATTTGCTGAACACATTATGGAAACAGCACACAAATATGATGTGATTGACAGTTCATTAACAATTTTGCATAAGTGTAGCAAAGGGAAGCTTATGAATGCTCTGGAGCAGTATGAGATTTATAAAGCTTTCAAGACAGAGCAAGGAACGCTACTTAATGATAAACTCAATTTTAATTCCAACCCATTATTCGACTTGGTAATAGACATTGCAAAAGTAAATACAGATAAGAACTATGCACAGACGTAACACCGACAGTCTAGCCGTGGACAGTGATCTAACCACACGGACATTAAAATGTGCGAGCGTATATTTTGTAATTGTGGTCTCGTGTGTGTAAGTGTTTTTAAGTGTACTATGTGTTTTTATTTTTATTAATGACGAAGGACAATGGTCCTAATTTGAAAATGGCTGAATAGCCGAAACGGCCGTCGTTGGACGTGTGAAATTTGACTATTGGACGGAAAGTTCAACAAGTTTATTTAATAAACAATAGTCGGTATGGCGAACATAAACAATAATAATTTAAACTGAAGTGTCTAGTTCATCAATCACGAAGTGTGATGTAGCCTAATATATTGTTTCTTTTAATGTTTTATTGTTATGAACAGCGAGCAACTCTCGCTTTATTGTTATTCCGTCGCCGATTGAAAAGGAAGCAACAAAATATACTTATTTGGGTTAATCCAATAAATAAATAAATAAAAGGACAGAAGATTTTGGAGCATTCTACACTGTGTTTCCTGATTCGAGAAACTAGAAGAAACATTTTTCAATTATTTAAGAATATCGGTTTCGTCATTTTGACGAACTGCACACGTGGCGGAAGGATAGTATTCTTTGAAAAAAATACTAAAAGAAGGAAAATTGGTGTGCATTTGGTCACGTTCGCCACTGTTTCGGCGGAGACGGTGGATAATCCTTCTAGGTTCAGCGAGCGGCTGCACAGCTACCGTCAGCGGTAAATAATCCGATCGTTTATTTTTCCGAACAATGTGTAGCCCTATGTATGTTCTACTACTCTCCTTCGCGCCACTGTTGATATGATGGTACGGTAAATAATGTTTGGCGGACGAAAACTCCGTGTGTGTTCCAGGCCATGCACTATACTGGATCGTAGGTTATATCAAATAAAGTGCCAGTGCCCAATTCGACCAAAGATAATGCCGGCAATATAGTATTGATAATTTATTGTAGCTTGACATTTGCATAGATGTTGAAAGCAAGTTACTCTTAAGAGCGTATTTTAATGTAAACAAAGTGCGAAATATCTTTTACAAGCCTATGAACACAACTATAGCCTAATGTCCAGAAAGATACAATTTGGAAGGAAGGTAATCTTTGATGGAACTCGATAATTAACTAAGCATTACTTTATGGGTTGAATATAACTTGGGAGTATGAGACAGCTATTATTAGGGAATATCCATAGGAAAGCTGAGCTATTGCAGTGACCCTTATGGTGAGAATTAAGGTCGGCACTAGTAAATGAGCACCGATCATGGTCCCCAGAACACGTTTTTAGGTGTAATCGACGAGTCTAGGACCGAGGGCCAGTTGCCTAAAAACTTTGACGAGGGTAATTTGACAGCCAGAGGCTTGGCGGAGCGAGGGCCAGCCGGCTAAGGATCAGTTCTACTGTGCGGTGGGTGTGCGGGTGGAAAGGTTTTAATTATCGTTTATGTATTCCGATAACAGTATGATTATAATATTTATATAATTATAATATTTCGTCGTATTATCACTTTATATAATTAGAATAAAAAAAAAACTAGAGGACTTACCTAAACTGTTTAGTCACAGTATTTTGCCGATAACAGTATGATTATAATATTTGTATAATTATAAATATTTCGTTGTATTATCACTTTATATAATTAGAATTAAAAAAAAACTAGAGGAGGACTTACCTAAACTGTTTAGTCATAGTATTTTGCCAATAACAGAATGATTATAATATTTGTATAATTATTAGCCTTAAAAACTCTTCTATAGAAATTAGTTTAGAGTCGTACTCTATGCATTTAATCTTACCCCTCCCCTGAATCACTTCCGCTCTGGGGAGTCGACTGGCCCTCGGCCCTACCTGGCTGTTTTGACAGTTTTATGACCCCCACGGCAAAAGATCGGCTGGCCCTCGCTCCGTTTTCCGTAATCGACCATTTTACCCCTTATCCCAAAATGGGGTGGGCGGGGGGTTGAGAGGGTCGTTCAAAACCTAGTACTAAACAAATATTTACACAATTTGGCATGAGCTTAAAAGGAACGAATAAACTTTCAGTTTCTAGATACAGCAGGTCTTCTACATTGAAAGCATAACTACTGAAAACAATCCAGTGATAATAGCCTATCAATGGCTTGGGAATACCGTTTTGAGTATTTAATCTAAATTTAGAATTAAGGTAAGTCTTTAGCTTTATTACCAATGAAAGGTATTGTAACGTACCTAATTAAAAATCTGTGCTAATAGGACGTTTTCAACTTTAATAAACGGTACCAGATAACTGCCACAACTTTCTCCCAGTTGAAACTTTATACCTTCCCAAGAGGATCAAGGTGGTTATTTACGATTCCAAAAGTAGGACATACCATGAAAAATATTAGATGCATGTAACACACATCCATACTATATTATTATTCTATATTATAATATTAATATTATTAAAACTATTCGATAGATTTCGAACAATTTGCACCAAACATTTAAATTAGGCCTGTATAGATGCACGAAAAAAGGTTTTGAAAATTTTTGAATTTTTTTTGCCAAATCCCCCAAAAATCAGTTATTATTATTAGGCCTACCTAAACGAGAATTTTTAGAAAGATGCGGTTTTTTGGTAGGGTAGCCACATTAAGGGCTAAAAATAAGCCAAATTTTATCAAAATCGTTAGAGTCGTTTTTGAGAAATTTTTATTTTTCTCGTTTTTTGGCAATTTTTGGGGGGTAAAATCCCTCAAAATCAAAAATTTGAAAGAATGGAAAAACGCCTGGAGATATTCCAGCACTACACCTACATACCAAATTTCATCAAAATCGGACCGTTGGTATGGTCCCCAGATTTGTACACATCCTAACAGACACACGGACAGACATCACAAAAAAAAAACACTTTTTTGGGTTCAGGGAGCACCAAAACAAATAATTCCACTAAAAATACTTTTGGGTTCAGGGAGCACCAACACAGGTAATTGCACTAAACAATTTTTTGGGGTTAAGGGAGCACCAAAACAAATCATTCCTCTAAAAATTCAAATTCGAAAATTTATACGAAAACAATACTTTCTCCATATACTACGTATAGGGGGGAGAAAGTAAAAATGGGAATTTTACCATGGGGGCATCTTCTGATCCGAGGCCGAAGGCCAAGTTTTTACGCGTCGAGCGAAGCGAAGCAATCCTTAACCCGAGGCAGAAAGGTCGAGATGCATCCTCGCAATGCTAGTTTTCCGCTGCGAGTGGCGCGAATAGTGAGTTGGAGGCTTAGTTTCAATCAAAGTCTACTAATATATTTCGTACACACAGACGCCTTCGCGGGTAGACCAACTTCCCAAATTCTTGGTTGAAACCATAAAATCTTACATTTTATTTTTTAAATCCGCTAAACGATCGAAATATTTTAACGATCACCTCGTTTCAAACATACGACAGCTGATTACTTTCATCAGTTTTGATACTTTAACAAAAATAACTCAACTATGTGGACAATTTTGAAAAGGTTTTCTAAAATAGTTCAAACTAATTATAAACATTATTTTGCCAAGAGTTTTAAGAAATGACGACCGTTTCAGAAATGTAGAAAAAATGAAGTTAGCTATTGCAGTGACTCTTATGACGAGACCCAAGGTTGGAAGTAGTCAATGAGCACCGAGCATAGTGCCCGGAACACGTTTTGGGGTGACATTATATGTGTTCGCACTCTGCCGCATTTTACGTCCGATTTGTTCCAACTTTTGTACAACCGTTGGTTTTTTTTAAGACGCTCACAAACCGGAAGCACGTTTTTTGACTGTAGTAAACTATTTTTTGAGATTGTTAGTGCCAGAATAGAACTTAAGAGAAAATAAAAATAGCAGACTATTCTGTACATTTTGTTTTTTATAAAATCGATCAAAACGTAAATTCCATAAAAGTCCCCTGATGCGAGCGAAGCGAATCAATCCACAATAGGAGAGCGCAAGGTCAAGGTTAACAAAATAAAAACTAACACTAAAAAAATAATAAACGAAAAAGGCTTACTGTATTATATTTCAAACATCTGTTTTTCCATATTACAAATAAAACAGCTGATTTTTTAATTATAAGCTTAATACATTTTAGGCTAGGCATACACTGAACCAACAAACGTATTCGAAAGCGTTTTTGTAGATTTATTACCATAGCAACGGCAACCAAATTGACAAATATAAAATAAGGTAATTATTCGCCACAACCAACTGTTTTTTAGGTTATGTAATAGCAAACACATATAAAGAAAAAGACTTACTTTATAATAATTCATACGCCTATCACTATTTAAATTATGCCTACTTTATTTTTTACCAGGCCTATTTCACCAGTTTACCGTATCACATTTTTGTAACTCAATCTATATAATTATACAAAAGCGAAATACCACTCACTCACTCATCACGATTTCTCAAAAACTA
>JAGFPH010001254.1:124774-140230 GCA_018207615.1 Philaenus spumarius
TTTGTGTCTCTAGGTTCAATACTTTGTATCTGTAGGACCATCTGTAGTGTCTCTAGGACCATTAGTTTGTGTCGGTAATACCCAATACTTTGTGTCTCTAGGACCCAATACTTTGTGTCTCTAGGACCAATACTTTGTGCCTCTAGGACCAATAAGGTACTTGTTCCGCTCACTAAAGCCCTTTTACTCCAGTGATATTGACCGATCTTAATAGATTGACCCTATTTTACAAAAATCATTTTCCGAATGTCGGCCTTTTACGTACAGCTGTGAAATTTATTTTTCGATCACGGTATTCCCGCTGCTTTCGTAAAACAGTTTTAAACTCAATAACTTAACTGTCACAAAGATGATATTTTTAACTAACTTAACACATGAAAAGATAGATGATATTTAGACTTGAAAAGCATTTGTCTTAAACAAATATTTTTTTAATGATTCTTTTATTATTTTTGAGTACTGCTTCGCCCCAACACTATACACCGTAATCCGATCGGTAATGAATCGATTCATTGACACTCTAAGTTTCAAACACTCCGGAAAAATGGTGAACAATCGACTAATCACAATTAAATTAAAATTAATGCTCAGTGGGTGTCAAAATTCCAAAACTTTAAAAATGAAAAACTTGTATACGAAGATTCCCCATACGTTTTTTGGCCCTTTTTTTGGCCTCTCTGTAAACGTCCATAATATGGTACACAATTATTATTCTTTGAGTTTGACAGGAAATTTTACATTGTTTGAACACTTATTTGGAGAACTTTACGTTCTGAAAGACAACGTTAATTATCGTGCCTTGCACTGATCAAACGGTTCAAAGTGGATCAACAGAACAGACAATTAATAGTCGACGACTCGGTAGGTATTCGAGGGATGTGGCGGGTAGCCAACGCAGGCTTTCGTCGAGAGATGTCAACTCGCACGTACCATTCATGAAGCCGTAGGAATGCTACTTGCGGTTTCAGCGGGGCGAGTTTGATAATCGGGAGCCGAATTGACAGGGAGGGGTTTAAAAATGTTTCAGGGTAGAAAGGATTGTTACTCGTATTTTGCACAATTTGAATGCAGAAAAGTACGCTGATTAAAACGAAATGTAACTAGGCTTTATTTTAAAAACGAAAATCATGAAAAATGCTTAAAAAGAAAACAGAACCGTTGCAGGTCCAGTCATGAGTGTATGTCAGACAGAGCTAAATTTCCCAATAATTATCTCAAAACAGCTTTAAATCTGAACTAGCTGTTGCCCACGGCTTCGCTCACAGGTGTGATTAAATAAATCAAAGTACAATCTGCTAAGTATTGAGCCTTATCATTAAACACAATTAAAAAAAAACAACAAAAAAAAACAAGCCATTCCGTAACAAGTTCCATGACCCAAAAACGCTCAATGAGTTTCGTCCAAATCGATCTGTGTTCCCCTTTCAGGCTTACTTAAATGATCAGCTATGCACAGAAAAGCGCAGAAATCTTTTTTTCCACCAGTTTGTTACACATAATTCCCGAAAGAACCTAGGAACTTAGGAAAACCTAAGATTTTTAGGTGGACTTCAAATTTACGAGTATATTTTAGGCCTGCAGTAGGCTATAATCAGTAGATAACAAAAGTTGCCTCACTGTTTTCTAGTGATTCAACTGAAAATCATGTTTTCGTAGAGTTTTATACTTTTAATTCAACATTCTGCCGATTGAATAATTTTGTGTTCAAAATTTTACGTTAGGTTCGAAGGCCTTTATGGAATTGTTTCGTTCTGGTGTTGCACGCCCATAAGGATTACAGGTAGATCTGATATGCCGGTAGAAGCACTATAACTACTGTATTTTGATTATTCTAGCTCATGCCTCGCTGAAGATGGTGACGACCTTTTTTTAGGAAAACTAAAGTAGTGCCAGCCTAAGCACATTCTACTACTGAATGTTGAATGCAAGTGACTAAATACTATATTGAATACTGCGACTAAAATCTATAATATTATTATTATTATTATTAGGGGATTGTGTGACCTGCCACCAGGACCCACTGCACCACAAGCAGATCCACTACCATAAGAGGGGTGAAAGAACTCCTCTTTGGGGGGCATCCACGCGCAACCTCAATTCTAATTTCACTACTGTTTAGTTGTGAGATCGCCATTCTATTTTCAAGGTAAGCTTTTATCCAGCGGGTGATAGTGTGCTCTATCCCCCGCTTGATTAATGCGTCTGTCATGGATCTGAAGGAGGTATTATTAAACGCCCCTTCGATGTCCACAAAAACTCCCATCGCAAGTTCTTTCTGCTAAGCACCTTTTCCACCCTGGCTACCAGTTAGTGGAGAACTGTTTCAACAGAGTTGCCTGTTGAATGTATGCATGTTGATTTTTATGAAAAGGATTTGCAGCCACTGCTCCATCCCTTATGTGCCTGTCTATCAGTCTTTTCGGCGTTTTTGAGTAGGAACGATGTTAAACTGATAGGTCGAAAGTCTTTTGGGTTGTTGTAAGTTCATTTCCCTGCTTTAGGGATGTAAACTACTTTCGCTAATCTCCATAATCTAGGTTTGTGTCCTAGAGCAAGAGATCCCTGAATACCTTTACTAGCCATGGCACCAGCTTTTCTCCGCCCCTCTGAAGAAGAGCTGGGAATATTCGATCTGCGCTTTTAAAAGGGTCAAAGGACTTTATTGCCCATTTTACCCTGTTACCAGTTACCATTTTCTTTGCCATTTCCCAGTCAACCTTCACTGTCGCATCCGGGATGTTTTCTTCCCGCAATGTAACAGTTTCGGCAGATCCTGAGGTTGTTAATAGATACCTCAGGGTATCTTCTTCCGTTTCCGTCATTTTTCCTGATGGAAGCTTGAGGGGACTTGAAAGACTATAAGTTAGTTCTATCTTTTTTAAATGCTTTCATTTCTGCCATACAAAACAACTTAATTGATGTTACTAACTTATACGTATTACAAAGTGAAAACATACCGTGACTAGAGACTGTAGGTTAGAACTTCAGGATTTTTTAAATTTCCAACGATTGAAAGAATACATTTGAGCCCTTGTTATATACATTGGATTGATTCAATGTATTGAATCATGAACATCGATGCACATAGAATATCCGTAGTTTGATGCAAAGTATTTGATGTATTATAAATTTGTATAAAGTGAAAATTGTGAGTGTTCCTGTTTTGTTATATATGTATTTTATTAAGTGTTGTAAAGTTGCAGGAATAACGGAGTCCGGCAATCGTGATTATTTACATTCTTATGCGCCGTCCGATGTCATTGATACGCCTAATAATTTCCGACTTAAATAAGTCGTGAATTCAGTTTAAAGTGTTTTATTTTCTCTTTTCAATTAATTACATTAAATTAATTTAGTTGAACATGTTTTCTGTTTTCATTTATTTAAGACGTTTAGAAATAGAATTACGTTTAGACTTTAATTACGTAGACTATTAGAGCATTTTCTTGCATAAACGTATTCACCTCAGCCGCATTATGGCCTAGGGTCTAATCTAATGTAATCTAATCTAATGGCTACATTGTCGTGGAAACCCGTTTGAGTTAATAAACGTATTAGGTGTGGAATTTTGTCTTCAAATTTTATTCTATCAAGGTAAGTGTTGTTAATTTTGTATTTAATAAGGATTTTATATTTTGTTTTAGTTTGTTTTTGTCATTCCAACGTTTATTTAGAAGATAGCAAAAACTAAAACATTCAAGAGAATTATTTTTGTCAGTTCCATCTTACCAGTCGAAAATCAGTATAGCGCTTCTTCTCAAGGAAAAAAGACTTCGGGAAAGTTTCTAATACAGTAAAACCTCTCTAATACGAACCTCTCATATCCGAAACCTCTGATATCCGGCGTAGTAAAAAATAATAAATATATCTATCAAAAATGAATATTTTGGACTAAATACTGCAGTAAAGAATGATTTTTTTGAGTTGGGCTGTAAAAAGTAAAACAAAGGAATTCCGTCGGGACTCCCATAAAAATCATAAATCATGGGTAACGTAAGTCCCAACAACTTTTACCCGATATCAAACAAATAAAATTATTACTTTAAAGTTTAAATACTTTTGTTACCGATCTATAAAATGTGTTATTTTTCTTCACAGTAGACACCCTAATTCTATAGACACGATAACAAACGAATCAATAAGTGTTTGACCTTGAGCCTACTCTAGACTTCTTGTGTACAAATAACAGCCTACGTATGAATAAAAATAAAACAAGAAGCGTTTACTTAAGAAAGGAAACAATTGCCTAAAACATTTTACTGGGGAAAATGTCTACTTACATAAAATTAATAATGTTTTACATTTTCCCTACTGATATTTATTGTTAAATGCTGAATTGAGTTAAAATACAGAGAATGCGATTGCAAATACCGGAGATTACATTCACGGAGTCTATACGAGAACGGGCAGTTCTGACAACTGAGTATTTCTTGGTATCGGTAATCGGTATCGAGTTTCGGCTATTGATTCGAGATACCGATACCAAAGCTAAAGTATCGGTGGTATCGAAAATCGGTATCGAGAATCGACCCATCCCTAATTTCAACCAATTTACCCAGATTAAAAAAAAATTCTCTCAAATCCGGATTTTTTGATATCCGGATCGCCCGGCGCCACATTGATCCGGATATAAGAGGTTTTACTGTATTATCTTCACAACGTAAATCCTAGTGCATCCAAATAACGCGACAGTCAAATAAATAGATCAGCTCGCTAAACTTTTATCGAGAAAGCCAGTTCGATACGAAATAGACAATCGATCCACACGACGACTTGTGAGAAATTCTTAGTAAAACAACATCCACGGTTCACGGAAGACAAGAGAGCTCGTTTGACCTTGATCGACCTCTAAGAACAGATTTGTAATCAGAAGACGTCCGAGTGACGTTTACCATCTTGACATATATTGCGACTAACGCATCGAGATAATTAAAACAGCTGTTGAAATTAAAAGTACTTCCTTATTTGTGTATAAGTTTAAACGTGAAAAGTTCCTTTTAAAAATTAATGCCCGAGAATCGCTCGTTTTCATTGCTTAATCTAGTTTGGGGGATATTGGGAGAACATCTTTAATAAACCAGAGGACCTTTCGCCGAGATTAAAACGTAAAATACCATAGAAATACCAGGTTCAAAGCCATGTGGTGGATTCTACCGTGGGGTTGGCGTGCGAAGCACGCAATGCATTGTGTATTAAAGATACTCCCAATACGGGGGTTGGCGTGCGAAGCACGCAATGTTTTGTGTGTTGAAGATACTCCCAATATTCGGAATGGCGTGAGAACAATTTTGCAGCTATTCAGCATCGTCGTGAATAGATTTATTTCCCAAATTGTTGGTTGAATACCTAAAACATAGGCCTATAAACTTAATTTTGGAAATTTGCTCAACTCATGTCAGCGGTTCAGCTCCGTGGCCGAATTATTTTTCATTGTATACATTTTGAAAAATAAAAATTATAAAGTGAATAATTTACGTGTGTGTAGATGCTGAGTAGAGTAGTGTGGCTTTGAAATGAGACTTTCAAAGCTATTTGCACAAGCTAAGTTCAGTACGTGTTGCACTGTGGGTTGAACGCGATAATTGTATTTAATGGATACTCGCCCGATGCAGCAAGTAAAAGCCCAAAAATTGCAGTCTTCTTCAGATGTTCCTTTTGACGTATCCATGATTTGCGCGTACACACAAGCAAGATTTTTACAACGAAAAAAAAAACAAACAAGTATCGCCTTATTTCCATGCTCAAAAACAAATTCCATGAATCCAATCTCATTGTTCATCAAGCGACAGACACTCATCAGCGACCAGTATGTCTTCATCTTTTAACACCGTTTTTATTGTATTGCACGTTTACAGTTTAGTTGCTAGCCTGCCCATGCTATTCAAACGGAGATCTTACGCTACTAGCCAGCATAAAAACGTCACGACCTTAAAAAACTCATTTAAACTCGTTATTAGGAATATGTAATGGGGCTTACTTAAACATACGGTACGTTACTGAAATGAAGAAATTTGGATCTTGAAATTAACACTGAGATAAGGATATTCATAATTCAATGTGGTAGTGAATAGGAGCCGATGTAGTTAGGTCAGGTAGTAGCGTGGCAAGCCTCCATAAGGCCAATGCTATCAATTAAACTGTAAACGCGCAATAAGAGAAGACATCGATGCAGTTTTCATAAATACCCAACACACTTGATGGCACTGAACTCTAAAACTATTTATTTCACACAAAAATGTTTGAAACAAGAGTAATAGAGAATTCAAGCCACTATAATTTGTATGTGGAATTTAGCCACCTGTGTAATTAAATGAAGGTGTTTATAAAGATTCGCATGTCACGTATTTTTCGAAGATGTAGCAACCTGTGTAATTACATGGAGGTGGCTATATAGATTTGTCACGTCAAGTCAAGGCTGGAACGTGACGGATCTGTATCGCCAAGGGTTCCGTCGAGCAACGGCTTGGAAGCGCCGGTATGTGTTTATTATTCACGGTTTATTAAGATAAATCTATATTTTTTACCTTAATTTTCTATCGTTTTTTATTTTATAATTTACTAGCTGGCCCGACCCGGCTTTGCAGGGATAGACAAATCAAAGTTAAATGTATATTTATTTAAAAAATATATATATTATATCAATAAATATATTACATATGTATTTCTTATGGGGATTTTTAGTAACTTTGACCCCCCAAACCTCCCCTAAAATTTAGATTAAAAAAAAAAAAAACACTTTCTTAGCGAGCACCTAGAGGAAGCTACATAATTAATTTCATTCCCAATACTTTCAGTGTTTCTTTTTAGTACTTTGACCCCCCCAAACCCCCCTCAAATTTCGAATTTTTTAAAAACTTTTTCTTAGCGAGTACCTAGGGGCCCTAGAGGAAGCTACATACCAAATTTCATTCCAATCCGTTCGATGATTTTTTGTAGTAACCTTAACCCCCCAAACCTCCCCTAAAATTTCGATTTAAAAACTCTTTCTTAACGAGCACCTAGGGTCCTAGAGGAAGCTACATAATAAATTTCATTCCAATCCGTTCGGTGTTTCTTTTTAGTAACTTTGACCCTCCAAACCCCACTAAAATTTCGATTTTTTTAAAAACTCTTTCTTAGCGAGTTGTTAGGGCCCTAGAGGAAGCTACATACCAAATTTCATTCCAATCCGTTCGATGGTTTTAGAGAAATCGTGATTTAGTAACTATGACCCCCCAAAACCCCCACTAAAATTTCGAATTTTTGGAAACCCTTTCTTAGTGTTCGTCTAGAGCCTATAAAGAGTATTAGTGCCAAATTCCATGTTTGTAGGCATCGTGGTTTTGGAGAAACTGTGATGAGCCAATGAGTCAATGGTATTTGGCTTTTATAAGTATAGATTTAAGATTGATGTTATTTCACACTGATTTGAATAAAAACCCCGAATCACAAAACCAGGAACAAAAACAATAACTAAACAACTAAATTGTAAGTTATGTTTCATACGCTACCCTTATGTACATTTCGATGACGTGGTCATCATCCTCAGAAGGTTTTAACACTACCTTCAGGGTTGCTGTTATTTATATTTTTAGTGCTTTTGAAGTGGTATACTGCATTTTCTCTCTCTTTTTAAATTTGTCCCCCGCTGTCTGACTCAGTTTAATGTCAACTTTCATAATACGAAAACATGTCCGCTCTTCTACATAAATAACGCGTTGTAAGTAGACCTGTGTGCAATTCAATATTTCCACGATAGACTAATAGTAATTTTCCGCTTGAAGATTGAGTGAGGAGGAAGTCGTAAGACGTAGGAAAACTCCATCCTGCGAGAAATAAACAAGCTGTCAGCTGACATCAAGGTCGTTTATTGTACTCATAGATGACATGTGTCACAGTAGGAATAGCTATACGGTGACGTCACTGGTGCAAGATTCCGATGTATTTCTATAAGAATGCCTTATATATTCCGTAGAGCGCATGAGTAATCTTATATATAAAATATGAATTTTGTTTTCCTCGCAGGGTGTCACAGAAGCACACTTTGTTTCAACTGAAATCCCAAATATTTCGCACCTAAACGATCCTTGCCCGTTGCACCACGCCATCTTTCACGGTACGTGAATTCTACCAATTCAGTTTAGTAGAATTGGTTTACACCTAATTGTTTGTTTCAGGCAAAGTACTGAAATATAAATAAATGTTTGCCTTCAGCTCCGATTTGGATGCAGTTTTCTGCATCGTGTTCAGAAACGTACCAGGAAAAAAGTCTACATACGACCAGTTTCGGAAGAAAGCGGAAATGTATCATCGGTGCATAAAGTGCAACTAAAAGTGCAGATTTTTTTTTAAACCTCCAGAAATGGGCGAAAAGATGCGAAAATCGGGTTTTTGGGGGCGCTGATCTCATTTCTGACCATGCGAAATGCCCCCGGTGCACCGAAGGGGGGGGGGGAAACTGAGGAGGAAATTTGTGAAGTTGCGACAGAGACTTGAAAGGGGGGCTTTGGAGAGCAATATCCATAATCTTTTATGAAAAGGAGAAGACATCAAATTTTGAAAGGAAAGATAAATTCATAAATTTTCCAAAAATTCTGTTTATTCTGTACAAGTAACAAACATCTGGAATAGTAAATACAAAAATACGTAAGTTAATGTATAAAATAAAAAAAATCTCATATACACAATTCTTGATTTCCAAAATTATTTATAAGCCGCCATTATCATCGTCGAAATCTTCTTCACTTTTGTCGCGGGCAACCATATCGCCTTATGGGTTTGTGCAGTTGGTGCCTAAACAATTCTTACAAAAAATGGCCGCAGCCTGTAGTGCAGGCGCAGGAAATCATCGCATGGTCAGAAATTAAATCAGTGCCCCCAAAACCCCCCGAGAGGAAGTCCTCTGTCGCAACTTCACAAATTTCCCCTCATCTCCCCCCCCAGCCCTCAGGTGAACCGGGGGCATTTCGCATGGTCAGAAATGAGATCAGCCATCCAAAAAACCCCGAGTACTGATTTTGCGGCTTTTCATAAATTTTTAGAGGTTTCAAAAAAATAATACACTTTTAGATGCACTTTATGCACCCGCGGTGCATTTCGTCTTACTCACTATACTGGTCGTATGTAGACTTTTTCCTGGCATTTTTCTGAACACGATGCAGCAAACTGCATCCAAATCGGAGCTGTGGGCAAAAATCGATTTAATCGGGTCGAAATCTCACCAGTTTGCCTGGTCTATAAGCCTCCAGCTTCGACTGACGCGCTCCTTCGTTCCACTCGCAGCGGAAAAACTCGCTCTGTGTGTGACCTTGCGGTCTCGGGTCATGGACTGCTTCGCTTCGATCGCCGCGTGCAAACTCGGCCGTCGGCCTTGAACCAAAGATGCCCCCAAAGTAAACTACCTTATTGAACCGGGTACTTTTACAGTATTTTACATTTTGATCGATTTTGGAGGGACCAAGTGAGCTATAAAATTGTGTAAAAAACAAAATGATAAAATCCTGAAAAAGTTTCATTCTCGACCGAAAAGTCTAAAAAAGTAGATACTTTCGGTCAATAACGTGCTCCGGTTGTTGGATTTATTTGGCTAACGAACTCGTTTGAGCGACGCAGACAACCAAAGGTGTACAAATTAAGTGCGAAACACACATACAGTACACATATACATACAATTAATTACTAATGACATCCCAAAAAGTGTTCTGGGGACCATGATCGGTGCTCATTTACTACGGCGACCTTAGGTCTCACCATAAGGGTCATGTTCCCTAGGAATTCGCTAATAATGATTATGAATGACTCGTTTCAATGTTTAAACAGATTAGATGAAGATCAATAATTTGTTTATTAAATAGTGAACAAATTTTAAATTAAAAAGTGAAACATAATAAATCTATTACTTTCTCACTATACTATAGTATAGAGAAAGTATAGTGATCGCAAAAAAAAAACCGATGTTGAGATTATTTGGAAATATCCGTTTTGGGACCCCCTGAGTCCAAAAAAGTAGTTTGTCCAAAATGTCTGTCTGTATTTATGTATGTATGTATGTCTGTATGTATGTCTGTATGTCTGTATGTATACAAAGCTAGAGAGAAAACTATTCGATCGATTTCAAACAAATTTGGACCAGACATGTCAAGTAGGCCTGTATAGATGCACGAAAAACGGTTTTGAAAATTTTTTAAAAACAACCCCCTTTTTGGAAAAAAACCCCCAAAAAATCAGTTATTATTTTTTATAAAAAACAGCTCTAACGATTTTGATAAAATTTGGCTCATTTGTAGCCTTTAATGTACTCTACCATATGCAAAAATCCGCATCTTTATAAAAATTCTCGTTTAGCTAATAATAATAATAATAATAATAATAACTGATTTTTGGGGGTTTTTGGCCATAAAGGGGGCTGTTTTTCTAAAATTTTCAAAATCTTTTTGACGTGTGTGGTGCAAATTTGTTCGAAATCGATTGAATAGTTTTTTCTCTAGATAATAATAATAATAATATTTATTAGTTAATCCTCTACTTTAATAAAAATCACCTCTCCTACCCCACCCTACAAGTTACAGTGAATCTGTTTAATAATTTAAATATGTTTGTGAGAAAGTATGTGCCAGTTCCTGGTACCGTTGGTTTTCTCTTGTGATAGTTAGTTATAAAAAATATACAATTTTTTCTAATTTTACTTTTAAATTATAAACTTTTGTTTATACTAATATTTGAATTTCTCCAATAATCGCGGAAAACCACTTTCAGCCAGAATTATTGCATTTTATCAGTTATCCTTGACTCAATGATACAAAGTGACTCAACGTTGGATTTGCCTTTAAATTGTCTACATAGTTTTTGTACCGTAACATTTTTTCGTCAAATCTTATGAAAAGTATGTTTGCCTTACAATTTTGCACATTTGTACGAGCAATGTAATAACCTTTCGTGCTGAGTTTCATCAATCTACGTCAAACCGTACATGAGATAATGATGTCTTTCAAATACACACACAGACAGACACTAAGCAACTAAGGACACATGATGTATTTTATTCGCTAGTTTTGACCGGCTGAATAACATGTGGTTGCGAGACACCCAGTATAAATTAATTTTAATACGATTGTGATGACGATTTGAAAAAATAAATTAAACCAACATCCTAAGCAGGAGTTAATTTCAGCCGAGCACGGCTACGATACTTTTCTAGGCACCGGTCCTTTTTTTACACTCCATTATAAAGTTTATTTTGAATCAGATTTGAATGTAAATTATTATTCATGTAGCATTAGTAGGAAAAGAAATTACATACAGAATGTCCCATAAGTAAAGTGACAAACTTCGGGAAACGGTTCTATGGGACAAAATAAGAAAAAAAGTTCGTATAAACATAGGCCCCAAAACCCTTCGTTTACCAGATATCCGTCATTTCTTTGCTTTTATAAAATAATTCAAATCTAGAGAACGGTTTAACCGACTGAAGTTGGCATGAAGCTTAAATCTAACCTAACACTTATCTAACTCAAGAAAATTAAGCGATTATATCCAATCATGCGTTTCAAAATTTCAAACCTAAATTACTCAAAAACCATATTTTAACAAAAAAATACGGAGACACCGTTTTTGTTCGGCGATCGGCACAAAATAAAAAGAACGATGCCGCAAACAATATGAAAAGTACAACTTCGTTTTCGGGAATTTTCATGAAGAATTTCTAAACACGATTAATTTTTACTTTCTCACTATACTATATATATATAGTATAGAGAAAGTATAGTGATCGCAAAAAAATCGATGTTGAGATTTTTGTGGAAATATCCGTTTTGGGACCCCCTGAGTCCAAAAAAGTAGTTTTTACAAAATGTCTGTCTGTTTGTCTGTACGTATACAAAGCTAGAGCGAAAACTAGATGCATAAAAAAGGATTTTGAAAAATTTTGAAAAACTACCCAATTTTTGGCAAAAAAACCCCCCAAAAAATCAGTTATTATTTTTTTATAAAAAAAACGGCTCTAACGATTTTGTTCAAATTTGGCTTATTTGTAGCCCTTAATGTACCCTACCATATGCAGAAAACCGTATCTTTCAAAAAATTCTTGTTTAGCTAATAATAATAATAATAACTGATTTTGGGGGTATATTGGCCAAATAGGGGGTTGTTTTTCAAAAATTTTCAAAACCTTTTTTTGTGCATCTATACATGCCTAATAGACGTGTTTTGTGCAAATTTGTTCGAAATCGATCAAATAATTTTCTCTCTAGCTAATAATAATAATAATTATTAGTTAATCTCCTACTTTAATATCACCTCTCCTACCCCACCTAGAATTATGAAGTCTCAATGCATCTGTTTAATAATTTAAATATGTTTGTGAGAAAGTATGTGTCAGTTCCTGGTACCTACCGTTTATTTTATTTTATAAATGTGGATGTATCATTCATTTGCAAAAAACCTAGTGTTACTTATATACATGCTCGGATACTGTAAAAACACGCAACAATATGAGAGCATTTTTCAAAAATGTACACATACCCCCCCCCCAGCTCCGGTACTTCTTTATTCATGTAGAAATTAAGAACTGATCTCAAGTAGGCCTATTGGTAATATCCTACCCTGCAAAGACCTTGTCCCTTATTTTTAACGCGGTCGAAGCCCGGTATGAAAGGTAGTAAATAATAATTGTGAGTTGAAAGATAAGACCGCATCAGCTCTGCTTCCCAGAAAAGTAACCTTTCGCTCTTGTACGTGATTCACCAATAGCGATGCTACTTGGATACGTAAGAACTTATTCTATTCTAGTATAGAGAAGGAGAGCGGTTAGGAGAGAAGAACAAGTTGGAAGCTACAAACAGGTGGCTGTGTCCAGTGGCCTTTCTTCCAATGAAACCGCTCACGGCTGTAGAGTTGGGAAAAACGTCGTCTTCCGTGAATCGCGCAATTAACAACGGACTGAAAGCATGGCTGTTACAAAGATGTCTTATATTATACTTTTAAATATAAGTTCTATTACTTCATTACTTAATTCAATTTCCAAGTAAATAATTGTAAAACAACTGAATCGCCAATAGGTTGGTAATACACAACACTTAAGAAGTTAACCTTGGAACCAAAATGATTTTGAATCCTACGTTTGTGAGTTTGTTCACAGGTTCAAAGTAAAAATGACTGAAATATTTCTGAAATTCTTTCGTTTTTTATAATTCAGACTTTTCCGAGTAAAAGGTCTCTCGATTGTTTTAGAAAATTTTAAGATTTAAATAAACGTCCTAAAAGGTGCTATGTACACAATTATTGGCGACTAACAAATATATTATTACAAGCTGCCCGATCCGGCTTTGCACGGATAGACAAATCAAAGTTAAATGTATATTAACAAAAAACAAAAAATATCAATACATTTGTTACACTATGTATTTCTTATGGAGATTTTTAAGAACTTTAACCCCCCGAACCCCCCTAAAATTTCGAACTTTTTAAATCCTTTCTTAGCGAGCACCTAGGGCCCTAGATGAAGCTACCTAACAAATTTCATTCCAATCCATTCGGTGTTTTTTTTAGTAACTTTGACCCCTCCCCCCAAATCCCCGTAAAATTTCGAATATTTTTAAAACCTTGCTTAGCAAACACCTAGGACCCTAGTGGAAGCTATATACCAAATTTTATTCCAATCCGTTCATTGTTTTTTAAGATTTCGTGATGAGTGAGTCAGTGAGTGGTATTTGGATTATATATATATATAGGCTATACATATATATTCCTATATGTATATGTAGGCCTATTCTCGCTGACTGTGTCCATGAATTTAAAATATTAACATTTGGACTCTTAAACATAAATGGATGCCATTGCAACCTCAGCTGTTTTAGTCTAAGTAGGCCTATATAACCTAAAAACGGTCAAACAGAATTACAATGTTTACCACTTATAAAAAGTGTGTACAAAAATGAACTAAATATTTACCATACGCTTTCATGGTTTGATGTTATCTTTTCCTAATTCAATGAACGAAATTGTCTTCTCTGCTGCTTAGTTGAATTGAAAAGGTAAATTTATTATTATGAAAGCGACATGCCAAACTTAATTATCCAATAATATTATAGGCCTATATCATTTATTAATTGCAAATAGTTTTCTGACTTAACTGATCATTTAAGCCATCAATCATTCGGCCTCTACTCTTAAAGAATGTCACGTAACAGAGTGGTACACGACATAATAATTTTACCGTGAATTATTTATAATAGGTTAATTAAATGCTAAATAGGAATAGTAAACAGGCTTTTATCCTGCCAATGCGGTCTTTGGTCATTAATATTAAGTAGTGGAGTGACACGTACACGAGGATTAATAAAAGTAATGAATTAATATTATTAGTTAAGAGGAAAGACTTCTATTTTAACCTGTAATTTAAATCACTACTGTAGAAAACTGTGCAGAATATACACAGATTAAACCAGTAGGTGTTTGATAAAATTATTATATCTGAATGAATTGCCTAGTATACACTTCTAACTTAACCCATCATTCAAAGCTATATTCTTAACATGAAGTAAATGTTAACAGCTTTAGACAAAATTATTATTTTATCTTAATTGCTAGTTTCTAATTGACTTCTGTCTTAACCTGCCATTGAAGTCTCCAATAAGGTAATAGTAATTTTTAATACAAAGCATAATAACTTAAGTTTACTCAAATTTTTATTCCACACAAGTTAATGAAAGGCTAAGTTCAAGCATTTAGACATCTTGCTTAATCCCACACTGAATTTACCAGCAATACAAGAGCAACCTATAAAGCTCTGCTGTGCCAGATAATTTTCACGAGATCTGTTTAAGGCTTTGTTAGGCCTACATCTCCGCTAATATAGCGTAAACTGCAACTCATTATAAAGAACTAGCCAATGTTGACGTTGTCTTTAAAAAAAATATAAATTGTGTTTTCTATTGCAAAGCGGAATTTTATTTTAGTCAAATAAACAATTCGAAATAGTTACAACCAAGTCAAATCAAAAAGTAGGAAAGATAAGCGTGTAGGCTACTAAAACACATACAGTATATTGGCTAGAAATGCTTTTCACTTAACCTACTATTGATTGACTGATAATAGCCTACAATAATAGGCCTAATTTAAATATTAAAGTAAAAAAAGTGATTTCACGTATTTAAAGAACTTGTAAAATTATTAAATATAATTTGTTGCCAGACAGCATAATCCTATTATTCAAGTTGTCAACAGTGTAATTTTTGTAACAATGTTTAATTTAGAAAAGGAGAGTGACCCTAAAAGATCTGCAATAAACGATAATATTAAACAACCTTAACGAAAATAATTGTAAGATAAAACGATAGTAATCTATATTTTATATATATAAGCGAAATACCACTCACTCATCACAATTTCTCAAAAACTACCGAACGGATTGAAATGAAATTTGGTATGTAGCTTCCTCTAGGGCCATAGGTGCTCATTAAGAAAGGGTTTGAAAAAATT
>JAGFPH010001254.1:149325-189659 GCA_018207615.1 Philaenus spumarius
ACAACTTTCACAACCAGAGTAATATATTAAACGGTTGTAGCCTACACAGCGCAGTAAACACACATTACATACGTTAGCAAGTAAATGACCTGTCAACACACGGTTAAGTAAGTTTGAAGTTTTGCCAATATACGCAGCACGGGAGTGTCGGACGTCTCGGCTGGAAACCTTGACTCGCGCCTTGTTCACGCTATTTACATAATCTGCCGCCATTTACACTAGTAAATACGTCATAACTCTCTTGCTACCGGTCTATTTATCAAAGGTCTAGTCATAGTTGTAGCCACGTGGAGAAATGGGCGCCATTTTAGCCGTAATATACGTGACAAAGATTAATAAAACTGTTTTCAATATATTTTTCTACTTTGGGCTCGAACCAAGAGAGTTCGATTAGGCCTAGCTGCAATTTTTAATTCCTTTAATTGTGGTATGTCTATAGAGTTCCAAATCTTAAAACAAAAAAACTAAATGCTTGTAGGATCACACGCTTATTTTTTAGCCTATCACAGAACAAAGCATGCTAATCCGCGTATATAAATAATCAGAACTCAACAAAACAATGTTTTTCTGGTAATTTAGCTAGTTACTTTATTTTATTTTTTTTACAATTTGAGTCAATACAAATTTAATTTTGAAAATATTTTCATTTAGTAGCAATTGGGTTATCTTTTATGACATTCTCATACTTAAATAAATTTTTTTATTTTAGGTTACTACTGGTGACTTTAATAGTGGGTTAAGAAAGCCGTCAACCATCAATATAATTCATTGTTTTAAATATAATTTTTATCCCAGTTTTTGTGTGTCGCTCTCCTATTTTTTACTATTCCAGAATATTCTGCAATATTAAATTTCTTGATTATTTAATAATATTGATGTTACAAATAAACACATTTTAATCGCCCCGCTAGTTAAAGTCTAAATTAAGTTTAAATTAGGAATTTAATAGCAGGCCTAGTTTATTTCTTAAATCAAGATAATTTCATACAAATAATGTATTAATTGTGTGTACATTTTATTAGCATAAACAATCAATGAAATAAAATCATGTGTTGATATAGAAATTATAATTATTTTTTGAAAATATCCTTCAATGAATCAGAATGTATATACTTAAATAAAAAGACAAATATAATATCTTAAGAAGAGTTGAAAGTTGTAATATTTTGAGGATACAATCACCACAGAAATGTAAAAATGGCCGCCATTTTGAAAATATTAAAAAAAAATATTGTTCTAATTTTTCGTACAGTGATAAAAGGTTACGCAACAAATAGGTGTACAAAGTTTGAAATCAATATCTTTTCCACTTCTAAAAATATTAAGTATTTTGTAAAAAAAACATACAGACAGACAGACCGAAAACGGAATGAGATAGGACACATGTTATATTACATTTTTTGTTTCTTTTGACATGTTGAATAACGTGACAAAGTTTGTTCATATAGTCGCAGGACACCCTGTATATAAAAGCGAAATACCACTCATTAACTCACTCACTCACTGACTCACTCATCACGATTTCTCAAAAACTACCGAACGGATTGGAATGAAATTTGGTATGTAGCTTCCTATAGGGCCTTAGGTGCTTACTAAGAAAGGGTTTGAAAAAATTCGAAATTTTAGAGGGAGGTTGGGGGATCAAAGTTATTAAATCACGATTTCTTCAAAACTACCGAACGGATTGGAATGAAATTTGGTATGTAGCTTCCTCTAGGGCCATAAGTGTTCACTAAAAAAGGGTTTTAAAAAATTGGAAATTTTAGGGAGGTTTGGGGGGTAAAAATTACTAAATCACGATTTCTCCAAAATTACCGAACAGATTGGAATGAAATTTGGTATGTAGCTTCCTCTAGGGCCATAAGTGTTCATTAAAAAAGGGTTTTAAAAATTGGAAATTTTAGGAGGGGGTCTGGGTTATCAAAGTTATTAAAAAACGATTTCTTCAAAACTACCGAACGGATTGGAATGATATTTGGTATGTAGCTTCCTCTAGGGCCATAGGTGCTCACTAAGAAAGGGTATGAACAACTTCGAAATTTTAGGAGGGGTTTGGGGGGATCTAAGTTACTAAAATCATAATTTCAGATCTTTTATTATTATGACAACAGCGCTTTTATTATTTAAGATCTATATATATAAAAAGTCTTACGTTAAAAAGACTGAAAATACCAACCACCACGGGCAACGCCGTACGGGTCAGCTAGTATTAGATAAAGAAAGGCAAAGAAGGAGCCGGACGATATATGAGACTACTACCAGAGAAAATTAAATTGTGTAACGTACTTCATAGAAGGCCGTATAAAACAAAAAGTAGTATTAAAAAAATGTATTTTTAGTATTCTTTTATATTAGTTTATGTATGGTATAATTGAACGGTCAAAATTAAAAACAACATGTTTAAACAAAAAATTAAATTTAATCTGTTATTCGCATTAAAATTTAACCAAGAAATTAATTTTATGTACAGTTAATACATAACAGTAGAGTTTAAATAAACGCCTACATTTTGTAAGAACAAAACATGAAACTGGACCGGGTTGCGCAGGGGTCTGCGCTACTTTGAGCCGCTGCTCAGACCACCGACCACCAACACCAACTCCTCAACACAATAATCTATTCGGTTTCTCGCAATCCCCTTCCATGCGCAAAAAGTTTCATGTTGTAAAAAAACATCTTTAATTGGTTCATTAAAAAATACATATATCTTCAAAAAGGACAACACGACAGCATTGTCAAAAACTAACGTTAAAATTATTTTGACAGAATTAAGGTCCCCAAAGGAATCACGGGTTTACGGTTACTTTCATTGTCATTGATGGCAGGTACCAAAAGATTATTATACATAAGTATTAAAGTGTAAATTAAATTTTAAACAAACAATAAACATCGTTATAAAATTCCCACCACAAAAAGTCCAAATTTTTTGCAGCAAACAATAAGTTATTTTTTAAAATTATTATTTTGCTAAAAGTATACGAAGAGCTAGTTTTATGTGACAAAACATTAAACGGACCGGAGCCAAGTGAGCATAAAATCTTTTAAATGCTTCTACTTTAGGGGTTTGCATTTCACATTTATCGTTACCCCAATGCAGAGAATTTATAAAGTCCCTTTAACACTTTTATTATTTTTTTATTGAAAATAAGTTAACAAAACTTTGTAAATATCTTCTGTTGAATAACAGGACACATTTTTTGACATATCTAAACCTTTACGATTTTGGGGGGCTTGAGAGGGTAAACAATTTCAAATGTAAAGGTAGGTCATGTAATACACCATTGAAAAGCTTATTAAAAGAGAAACAGAATGGCGCAAACTAGAGCTTAGTATCTTGCTTCGTTTCAAAGTAATGGACAATCAAAGTTCTGGAAATTGATATTGTTATCATAACATCAAAACGGGTTATTAATTTGTTAATATTAGGAATAAGTAGGTTGTAATTTATTTTCCAGAATTTTGATTGCACATTACTTTGAAACAAAGTAAGGTAATAAGCTCTATTTTGCGCCATTGTGTTTCTCTTTTCCCCTTTTGTGTAATATAAGAAAGTACAATACCTTTTATTTTCCGTCTGTGAACCTCTTACACTTAAAACTTGTTTCGGATTATTTCGGGTGATAAATCCAACTATGCGCGCGTCATTTAATCGACGAAGATCATAGTTACTCGGACTTTGGCAGCAACTTGAAACCAAATAAGATTTGCGGTAAAGGCAAATTTTTGAACGCCGTAGAAAAATTTGAAATCTACAAGACTTTTAAAATATTAAACTCGAATGATGAACACCGATTATTAAACGACCGACTGAACTTTGATTCGAACACCCTGTGATAACAATTCAGAATGCCCGCGTGTATAGAGGGACTTTCTGACGATGAGATACATTCTCGAAACGCGTCAAAAACTTTAAACAAGTTTTAAACTAAGAGGTTAATGGTATTGTAAGAAAATAAAAGGTATTGTACTTTATCTATATATATAAAAGCGAAATACCACTCATTAACTCACTCACTCACTGACTCACTCATCACGATTTCTCAAAAACTACCGAACGGATTGAAATGAAATTTGGTATGTAGGCCTACTAGCTTCCTCTAGGGCCATAGGTGCTCACTAGGAAAGGGTTTCAAAAAATTCGAGATTTTAGGGGGGGTTTGGGGGGATCAAAGTTATTAAAAAACGATTTCTTCTAACCTACCCAACGGATTGGAATGAAATTTGGTATGTAGCTTCCTCTAGGGTCATAAGTGTTCACTAAAAAAGGGTTTTAAAAAATTTGTAATTTTAGGGGGGTTTGGGGGGTAAAAATTACTAAATCACGATTTCTCCAAAATTACCGAACAGATTGTAATGAAATTTGGTATGTAGCTTTCTCTAGGGCCATAGGCGCTCGTTAAGAAACGGTTTAAAAAAATTCGAAATTTTAGGCGGGTTTGGGGGGGGATCAAAGTTATTAAACCACGATTTCTTCAAAACTACCAAACGGATTGGAATGAAATTTGGTATTCAGCTTCCTCTAGGGCCATAGTTGCTCACTAAGAAAGGGTATGAAAAATTTCGAAATTTTATGAGGGGTTTAGGGGGATCAAAGTTACTAAAATTATAATTTCAGATCTTTATTATTATTTAAGATTTATATATATAAAAGCCAAATACCACTCACTGACTGAACACTTAAAACAAATACAATTACTTTAAAAAGACTGAAAATACCAACCACCACGGGTAACGCCGTACGGGTCAGCTAGTTATATATAGGCCTATTAGTGACCTGGATACTGGAAAAATGAATTCATTCTTTTATTAAGCTTTTCAATGATTAAGCTTTACATGACCTACTTCTACTTTTATATTTTAAATGTTTAACCCCCCTTACCATCCTAAGCCCCCCCAAATCATAGAGGGTCAGATGTGTCAAAAACAATTGTCCTGTTATGCAACACAAGATATATACAAAGTTTTGTTAACTTATTTTCAGTAATAAAAATAATGAAGGGGATAAAGGGACTTTATGAACACCCTGTATATTCTCATTTTGAAATGTTTGTAGCCTACTTTTCCCTTGTACAAATTCTCAAACCTTGAAAATAAACAAATTAATGTCTTACAGGTAAAAAATTAGCTGTTTGGACTGAGAATGTGGATTAATTTTGATTTTTTTCATCACTATCAATTAAAATTTACTTTCAACGCATTTAAATCATCTAGTCAAATTTGAAAACAATTCTACGCTGACTACCAATTTCCAAACTCCACCGATTGTCCTGCGCCACTCTACCCATCGAACGATATTACGCAACGTAATTTCCCGGCCGAAACGTTCGATACGCTGAAATATGTTTCTCGTAAATCTTCGCGCTCTGTGTTTGTCATTTAAAATGCAAACGCATGAGACCAAAGCGGGTCCTTTAGTGGACAATTAATTGGAAAGCTATGTTCCAGATTAGACGAGCAATTTGTTGGGGGCATTACACGAACACGGTTCCTTTCATGAAGCCGCCATCAGGCCTTGGCGTGATCACCTTATTGGGCGACCGTTTCACCAATTAAAACCTTTGGTATAGTTTAAAGCTGGTAAGAAGTTATTTTATGTTTTAAATATGATTTTCGTTTCGAGAACTCGTTCGATAAAGAACGTTTACAAGAAGTTAATAGTTGGCTGGGAATGTAATTTCATCGCTGTATAACATTCTTCGAATATGCATATTTTCTGGTCAAAGACGTCTTTATATAAGTTGTACTTCTTTTGGCGCGTTATGAAAAAATAATGACAATTTACATGTGTGCGCGCGCACAGGGTGCCATGAAAATTCAGTGTATGCGCGCGCACAGCCATGAAAATTCACTGTATACGCGCGCACAGGGTGCCGTGAAAATTTACATGTAGGCCTATGCGCGCGCAAAGGTACCATGAAAATTCACATGTATACGCTCGTACAGGTGCCATAAAAATTTACATGTATGAGCGCGCACAGGGTGCCATGAAAATTCACATGTATGCGCGCCCACAGGTTCGGATAGATTTTAGGTTATGTCATTTACTGAATAAGATACATTATATCTGCAGTAAATAATGTTTACTTCATCTAGTAAAAATAGTGTTTGAAAACAATATCTTCTTGAACTAAACATCCAGTATTAAATCTTCCCTGACTATACAGGGTGACTGTTTTAAGTGTGCCACCATAGGTATATCAGAAGCGACAAGATTTACATTAAACTTTAAATGGGGGACTTCGCCTACTTTTTAGTGGCCATTAAAAATATGAATTTGAAATTTCGAAAAAATGCTGCCATTTTCCAATATGGCGGCCAACTTTCGAATTTCTTGTGGAAACCCCTATAGATTTTACCTGCAATTTTAAGAGTCTTTTATTCGTGGTGTTTTTTTGATAAACTTAACCGTTTAGCCGCTAGGAGCGCTGAAAGTTTCAGAAACTCTTATTTCAACAATAATTATTAAAGAGGCTTATTTTCAATTTGCAAACAATAAAATTTAACTCAAAGTGCAATATGTTTTACAATGGAATGTTAAAAAGCTATTGCAAATTCATAAATACTTTACTGTATACAAAAAACGTACTTAATTCTGTTAAAAAATCGCTAACACAACCACTTTGTATTGTGTAGAAGATGTATTTATTTGCGCAAGCATGTATTTATGAAGATTGGAGGACACTTTGAAAACTTGCTTTAAGTCATAATTAATTAAGTCAAATTGACTGCCTTTTTGTGTCGCAAAACATTTTGTTGCTATGATAGAAAGAAATTTCTTACAGTGCTTATGTACGCTTTACGATGAAGGAGAAGAAATCTGTAAAAATAGTAGGCTACAGTTGTCATGTAAGCTATTTAGGTACTTTTAACAGAATAGCTTTTAACTTAAAAGAAAATACTAATTAATTTAAATTAATTAATTAATTATGTCTTAAGCAGGTTTTCAAAGTGTCCTCCATCTTCATAAATACAAGCGTGCACACATAAATACATCTTCTTACACAATACGAAGTGGTTGCGTTAGCGATTTTTTAAGAGTAATTTAAGTACATTTTTGTATAAAAAAAAGTATTTATGAAATTGCAACAGCTTTTTAACATTCCATTGTAAAACATATTGCACTTTGAGTTAAAGTTTATTGTTTGCAAATTGAAAATAAGCCTCTTTAATAATTGATGAAATAAGAGTTTCTGAAACTTTCAGCGCTCCTAGCGGCTAAACGGTTAAGTTTATAAAAAAAAAACCAAGAATAAAAAAGTCTTAAAATTGCATGTAAAATCCAAGTCCGTCATAAAAAATAGGGGTTTGCATAAGAAATTCGAAAGTTGGCCGCCATATTGGAAAATAGCGGCATGTTTTCGAAATTTCAAATTCATATTTTTAATGGCCACAAAAAAGTAGGTGAAGTCCCCCATTTAAAGTTTCCTGTAAATCTTGTCGCTTCTGACAAACCAATGGTGGCACACTTAAAATAGTCCTAATGTATATATATTATATATCCGCTATTTTTTGTAGCTAACGGACGAAATGCGGGTGAATCCGCCTATCATATTTCAGCTCACGGACAGTGGGCGGATATATTTACGCCAATTTATTAAAAAACTTAGGAAATTAAACATGACATAAGATCAGATGTGCATACATTTTCATTGAAAATGTATTCTCGCATTATCAACCGCAAGAAAATTCATATACACAGTGTCTCAAAAGTCTATGAACGGCGTTATATATTTATAACCATTGCAGATTACGCAACACAATTTATTTGATACAACGTTTCTCTACCAAAAAAAACTAATTTTTGAATTAATTACAATTTTGTATCACCTTAGGCCCTACACAAAAAAGCGGCCGTTTAAAGTTATAATATTGGGTATTTTGAAAACGGCTTAATTTTACTTATTGGCATTCGAAAGCAAAACTCCGACAATCCACACTAGAAATACCTGCTGAGATGCTACAGAGCGTTATGAACGGCTACTGCCAAACTGCAGAAGGAAAACAGTTTGAGCATTTATTGTAAAAAAGGTAAGCTGTTATGGAAGATTATTTGGTAATTGTTATTTTTTAACATAGCCAATAGTAAAAATGTATAATTTGAAATAAAACTTGGTCCTCAACCTCCTCGTAGACCTTTCCTACTGAAGGTGATAAGTCACTCACTCTCCACAAAAACTGGTCCTCCTGCAAGTGTTGATTGTAGGAGTTTTGCTTTTATAGCTAATGCAAATAAGTAAAGTTGTACAGTAAATAGAACACCCTGTATTCTTCATGTTCTTCTAAACTCTCAAAAGATGGTAATTTTTCCCTTTTCTTAGTTTCTTTTTTAGAAAACGTGTATATTAGGTCTTGAAAATTGTCGGATTCAATGACATCACTTTTAATTGCTATTGGCCACATGGGTTGCGTAGGTAGTTCTTGATCCATTTCAATGGTAGAAGTTAGTGAGCCGTTATCACAGCCGTGCTTAAAACGTAGCAGAAAGTGTGAATTACACGGATATTTGAGAAATTGTTTTACGTAAAAACATAACGCCTAACACACTCGCTACCATATACAGTCCCGCACGATTGATGTGTGCAAAAAACTGAATCGGAATCGTAAAAACTATGTATAACTACAGGAGGTGTTCTTGTAAGGCTTACTAACATATGTTCCAGGCTACCAGCTGTGCGACCAATTAAACTGGAGTAAATCTGTTACAATTAGAAAAACATTTAATGCAAGTGCCAAACGCAGACGTTGTTTTAAGGTAGTTAAAGAGTTAGAAAGCTCTTCCAATTGAATTGCAATTTTTCCAGTTTAGGTTTATAGGCCTACAGTCCAAATTGTATTGGAAACTTAAAGGGTTAAACTTATACTGACAAAAGAACATCCTTTGTTCCTGCATCAAACGAAGGTGATTTGACAATGGCATTACCAATCGCACTAAGCCACCCTTGCCATTAACAATACGATCAATTAAGCACTTAATTCCTGAAATTAGCCTATATACATTCCATTGTTTGTGCGAATTAAAATAGCATTCAATTTCATAGGATAGGGTGATCTGGACCTAGCGTTAAAAACTTCGGGAAACTGTTCTACGAGTTAAAATAAAGAGAAAATCAAGAATAACATTTTTTTCGAAAAACGCTCCATCTTCCAAATATCCGCCATTTTGTTTCTTTTACTAAATAATTAATATCTAGAGAACGGTTTAACCGATTAAGTTCAAACTTGGCATGAAGTGCAAAAATAAGCGATTATATAAAATCATGCATTATAAAATGGCGGCTGTTTGAATATTTCAAACCTAAATTACTCAAAACCCGTACATTTTAACGAAAAATGTCAAGACACTTTTTTTTGTAGCCCTTTTGATTCTTTATCGGATGGTGTAACTGTTAAAACAATCGAATGAAGGATGAAGGTAAGTTATGTGTAATAATTGGTTTGTTCAACCCGACATCCTACACCGCCACAGTAAACACTACAATATTGTATGTACAGTTGCTGTCATTATCTGTAACTTATCTATTATCCTTCATCCTATTGTTTTGAAAGTTACATCATCCGATAGGGAATCGAAAGGGCTAGAAAAAAGGTACTTTGACATTTTTTTGTTATGGTATGGTTTGAGTAATTTAGGTCTGACATTTTCAAACTGTCGCCATTTTAAAGCGCATAATTGGATATAATCGCTTATTTTTCTTAAGATAAATCATCTTTAGGTTAAACTTCATGCTAAGTTTGAACTCAATCGGTTAAACCATTCTCTAGATATTAATTATTTAGTAAAAGAAACAAAATGGCTGATATTTGGAAAATGAAGCGTTTTTCAAAAAATATATTATTATTCATTTTCTCTTTATTTTTACCCATAGAACCATTTCCCGAAGTGTTTAACACTTGGTTCTGACCACCCTGTGTTTAAAAGCAGTGGCGTGGGAAGGGCCCGTGGCACATTTTCACGTGGGGGGTATCTATTTGTTTAAGAACATGGAAATTAAATATGAATTAAAAAACATTAAATACCCCTGCTCGCTTCGCTCACCAACCCCGGTGAGAATCTAATGCAAACAGATTATTGTACATTTTCACTGAAATGACGAATGAGCGGTGACCGACGTCTATGAGCCATAGGTAAGACAGAGAACGAAATAGACGCGACCATCCCCAATAATTCAAGTTACGGGGTGCGTTTTGTAATTTCATCATCAATATATCAATAATCAACTCTTCAAACAAATTTTGATATTACCAACTAAAGAAAACAATACGTAACGCCAGATGTTTGCCTTATAATACAGTAAGCATTTAGTCGGTATTTCTGTCACATATAAATTTGATTTATGTTCATCTGTATTTCTTAGCGAATTTCCATAGGAAAAATGATCTATTGCAGTGGCCCTTATGGTAAGACCCAATTGGGGTATCTTCAATACACAAAGCATTGCGTGCTGCGCACGCCAACCCTCGTATCGGGAGTATCTTCAACACACAAAGCATTGCGTGCTTCGCACACCAACCTCCGTATTGGAAGTATCTTCAGTACAGGATTCATTGCATGCTTCGCACGCCAACCAGACGGTAAAAACCACCACATGTCTTTGAACCGGTGGTGTTATAACATATAATAACTTTTACATACAGACTGACGGTTTGGCAATGGGTTCACCGCTCTCTGGATTGTTAGCGGATGTATATTTAAACCATTTCGAGAATGAACACATTATGTCTAGCTATAACAAATATAAAGAAAACATCATATTCTACAGTAGATATGTAGACGACACATTTGTTATATTTAATAACTTAAGCATAATAAGTTATATTTAATGGTTCTAATAGACAAGCTGCCGGATTACTGAATTATATGAACAACGTCAACCCTAAAATTCAATTCACACTGGAAGTAGAGAACAATAACCAAATAATTTTTTTAGACTTATCAATCGTAAAGGGCATCGATAAACTTAACTATAGAATATACCGCAAACCCACCACAACGGATGTCACCATTCACGCCCAATCACACCATCCATACTCCCAAAAGATGGCAGCTTTCCACTGTTTTGTTCACAGACTCATCACAGTCCCTTTGAACAAAGAAGATTACCACAATGAAATAAACATCATCAAGCACATAGCTGTCTCTAACGGGTACAGGATTTCGTTAATAGACAAGTTATCAGGAGCCATATTAAAAAAAAAAAAAACTTAGATATAGAAAAAAATAATGTTAATAAATATATCTCATCGGAATACACTAATTTACTGCCTAATGTTTAAAAAAATGTATTAAATAAACACAAGATTACGCTTGCGTTCCGCACAAGAAATAGCGTTGCATCATTTCTTAAACATAAAACGGATATCCCCTTGGAAAATAAGTCAGGGGTGTATAAGATAAGTTGTCCTGAATGTAGCAAATATTATATAGGCCAGACCGGGAGAACTTTTTTTCGCCGATATAAGGAGCATCTTCCCAATAATAAAACAAATATTGCCAATTCCAATTATGCTAGTCACCTTTTTGAGAATAACCACAGATTTGGAGATTTCCAATCCTGTGTGGAGCCATTATATTTATGTGCGAAAGGCAGAACAATGGATACACAGGAAGAATTTGAAATTTACAAAGCGTACAAAAGTGAACCTGACGACATGTTGAATGATCAGTTATCTTTCAGATCGAATCGGTTGTACGATACTGCCCTAAAACATACATCGAAGGTCAATAGTGGTTAATATTTCGTTCTTATCGACAGTGCTCCACCGGATACTATCGAGTGCACACCGGTGCTAGTCATGATTGTTTTAATTAGTGTTTGTGTATGTGTTGTGTGTTTTGACTATTGTTTTAATATTTGACGATTCCTGCAGAAGGAATGAAAAACTAAAAACTAAGTTCTGATGATGAAGTTGCGACTTCGAAACTAGTCAGAGACAGAGACCAAAATTGAAGTCCCAAGACGGACCTTTTAAGGTAATCTATTATATTATCTTGTTTCTACTTTGCATTGACTCGCAGAGTACAGTCAATATGTTTTTTTAGAGAAAAGGAGGAAAGAGAATTTAACGGTACCAGATAACTGCCACATACTTTCTCCCAGTTGAAACTTTATACCTTCCCAAGAGTAGCATAGGAGGTGGTTATTTAGAATTGCAAAAGTAGGACATACCATGGAAAATATTAGATGCATGTAACACACATCCATATTATATTATTGTTATTAAAACTATTCGATCGATTTCGAACAAATTTGCACCAAACATATCAATTAATCCTGTATAGATGCAGGAAAAAAGGTTTTGAAATTTTTTGAAAAACAACCCCTTTTTGGCCAAAACCCCTCAAAAATCAGTTATTATTATTATTATTATTATTATTATTATTACCTAAACGAGAATTTTTAGAAAGATGCTGTTTTTTGTATATGGTAAGGTACGTACGTTAGGGTCTACAAATAAGCCAAATTTTATCAAAATCGTAAAGAGCCGTTTTTGAGAAATATCGATTTTTCTTGTTTTTTTGGCAATTTTTGGGGAGTAAAACCCCTTAAAAATCTAAAATTTGAAAAAATGAAAAAAAATCGCCTGGAGATATTCCAGGACTACACCTACATAGCAAATTTCATCAAAATCGGACCGTTGGTATGGTTTCCAGCTCTGTACACATCCTAACAGACACACGGACAGACATCACCAAAAAAGCACTTTTTTCGGTTCAGGAAGCACCAAAACAAATAATTCCATTAAAAATATTTTTGGGTTCAGGGAACACCAACACAGATATTTCCACTAAACAATTTTTGGGAGTTCAGGGAGCACCAAAACAGATCATTCCACTAAAAATTAAAATTCGAAAATTTGGACGAAAACAATACTTTCTCCATATACTACGTATAGGGGGGAGACAGTAAAAAAAGCATGGTGGGGTTGTTTTCGGGTGTTCGTTTATAGGTCATCATCTAATCAGCGCCCAAATATGACTCCAAGTCCTCGGAACCGCGTACAGCGCTTGTCCTGTTACCAAACAGAACCCAATATTTAAAACCGAAGATCCTCCAGATACACCTTCAAAGGAGACGTTGTTTACAGGATTTACAGACAAGACTCTAAATAGTCGTACAGTGTGGGAAAGGTACGGTCGTATTCTAATTGCTAAAGGACGAAGCGACTAAACGGAGCAGGTTTCTTAGCGATCTATCAGACTGTCGCCGCTCCGCTCCTCGGCTGATTTATAACTAAGTAGTCATGTTACTTCTTGCTAAGAATTCGACAAGAATGCCTTTGCATGAGACCGGCCGGGCTCGGGCTGACCGCGGAGTAATTTTCGTGTAACCAATATTTTCCGTAGGAACATTGTTCGCTTTTAAAACCGAATCGATGTTTCGCGGGGACGCGTATCCCGACTACCAGGCTTTTACCCTTTATTGTCCGCAATTAAGCCGGTTCGGGTTGCGGGTAATTTAACGGAGGAATATCAATTAGTCGTTTCTTAAATGTGAAAAGTCGTTTGAGGCGGTATGTGCCGGAGATGCGGTCGCAGATAATTGTCGTCTACTTTACTAGCGCTATCTTGTTTAATGGCGGCGAACTGTGTCTACAGGTTTAATTACGGTTTTCTTTATTAAATGTCGTAGCGTAGTTTTATTGGTTTTAGAAAACGATCTACGGTATTATTTAATTTACTAGCGGACCCGGCAATACTTCGCTTTTGCTTGGTTTAATTTTAAGGGTAGTTATTCTATTTCATTACTTTGACTTAAGTAAACGAATTGCAAATGGTTTTTATGTCGTTTAAGAATAATATTAAACAAGTTTAGATGTACAGTTTGTAGGAAGTTAGTGCAATTTATTTGTATTGTACAGTGGTAGTGATAGACCTGTGGATAAACGGTGACATTTTTTGTATAGGCTACATAAAACTCCATGTACATTGAAAAGTCGATGTTTTATTTACATTGTTTTACTTTCAGTTTTGTTCATCGTAAGCAACTCTTTACGTATAATTGCTAAACCATCTGGTATTTTATAATTAAATTAGTGACACAACTCTACATTCATTTTATTGGTTTATGAAGCCTAAATGAATTGACGACCTTATGAGCATTTATGTACTGTACTAGTAAATCCCCGTGAAAAAAAAACACAATCAGATTAATTAAATACACATCAGAAATACATCATTTATACAAAATACTATTTAAACAACACACTTTATCTAGGCCTACCTAACTATGCAGGCGGGAATTTTTAACTCGGTAAATGTGATTATAAGGACTATAAAACTGTAGGAATATTTGTTAAGATTTTGTGTTTATGTATATTCTTATATATAAAATTCTCGTGTCACAATGTTCGTTCCCGTACTCCTCCGAAACGGCTTGACCGATTCTCATGAAATTTTGTGAGTATATTGATTAGGTCTGAGAATCGGCTAACATCTATTTTTCATACCCATTAGTGATAAGGGCTACGCCCCAGTGGCCCTCAAAGTTTCAATGTTAATCTTATGGATGGTCAATGAAGGAAGAAGAAGAAAGATTTCTTTTGATTTTATCATGGGCACAAAAAACAGCTGTTCGTATGAAAAGCTTAGAACAGCTGATTTTGATCAACAACTGATTTGGATCAAAAACTGAATATAATTTTAGGTTAGGCCTACAATGAACATTTATTTTTTTTATTTTTTTTTTTACAATGAACTAAAACACTTGGGCTAATTATTAATATCAGGTTGATTAATTGTCTATCCGAGCAAAGCCGGGTCGGGCCAGCTAGTTATTATATACATTTAAAGAAAGATAAAAATTATCTTTTAATTGCCTTTAATTTCAAATTGATAGATCAAATGATTTATAAGTTATTAACATTATAGGCTATATTATTGATTTAAGTTGTAAACATAACCCCAAAGTATAATCTACGCTAGGTTTTGTTTGCGTATTACAGATGATGGGTGAAATCAGCTGCTAAATTATTATTAAGTTAAACGAATAGGTATTTCTTCTTTAAATTTGTATACACGATTATTTTGATGATAAAAGGTTGTATTTATATACAGTTTATAGCCTCAAAGCAAATACTATAACGTATAATCATAACGTACGTTAGTTCTATAACTCATATTTGAGAAAAATCAACTTCACAAGAAATTATAACGATTGAAGTCGTAAACATAACCTCAAACTATAATATACACTGGGTTTACAGATGATGGGTGAAATCAGCTGTTATATTAAATGTGACTCCACGTACGCACGGTGTATAGAATACTAACGGTAGGGTTCACGCGTGGATGCGCAGTAACTCGTGACGTCATCGGTGTCCAGCTTCTCATAAGCTCCATAAACTTCTCATGGTGTAAAAATTGAATAACTTTAAAAACATTTAACCGATTTTAATAAAATTTAAACCACATATAGAAAACATATCTATAATAATAATATTAAAAAATCAGTTTGTTACAACAAATTTCAATACCTTTACTGATTAGGCCTATATACAAATTACTATTTCAAATTCGACAAATGGTGAACAATATTTATTTTTACTTTGTATTATTTGATATTTATTTTAATTGTGTATTGGCTTAGGAATATATTAAGTTATAGAGAATTTTATTGTGAATTAAAATCTGTTTTAATATTTAAAATCGAATATATATATATCAAAAGATATGAACATTTTTAGAATGTATTGTAAAATTTTGTTTACAAAGTATATACGTTTTCGATTCTAAAAACTACTGCAATGTTAATACGACTGCAATCAATAATAAACATATGAGTTTCATTTCTCTTAGCAGTGGGCACCGATGACGTCAAGAATAGATGAGCGTGAACATTACCCTTAGTATTATTCTATATACCGTACTCGTACGTATACTCGCTTTAATAGGAGTGGATTTACATCTTGTTTACTCACGTTTTCAACTAAAATATTTGCTAAATCGTACGCATTTGAATAAAATGGCACACGTTGTAAGGTCAAAATTTCAATAAATTTGTTTGTGATCGTTTTGTGAATTTGCAATAAGCTGTCGGAAAATGAAAAAACACGTATTTATGTTGTGGCGAAGTACACTCAGAAGAACGCTGATTGAATATTGTACCAATCTTACAAAAAGAATAATTAAGGGAACGGAAACGATACTGGGCCACATAGATTGGTACTGTTCAAGACTTACCTTAGAATTTAAATATCACCAAAAGCAGGAATATTTCAGCTTATCTCTTACAATGCACAGGATACCTAAGGTTACCTCAATAAACCATAGAATTATGTTAATTTTTAGGTTTATTAACCAAGTTAAATGAAAGTTTATACGCCCTTAATACAAAAAGATAATTGACATGCCCTTAATACAAAGAAAGATTGAGATTAAAAAAAGAAAACATATATATTTTATTAAATTTAATTTAAAAACCCTTCCCAAAAATAAAATTCAAAAACCCTCCCTTTTAATAATAATTACAGAAATTATACAAAAGATTTACAAATTACAAAGTTTTAACATAAAGTACCATGGATTTGTTTTAAGAAAAAAAATATATATTTGTCGTTGGCCAACTCTAAAAGGTAATTATATAATTAAATAAATAGACAAAATTAATTATGAGACGTCTCTCTATATATAAAAAAAAAGGTGTAAAATTTCTAATGTGTAGCCCTTAGGGGCTAAAGTCCGAAATGTTGCTAGCTTGCTCCTCCCAAATTATTTAATACTAACATATCTTAAATAGTACACATGTGCAAAAATTATTTTCAAAATACAGCCTATTTAACACTTAACATAAGAAAAGAACAAAAGCAGATAGTTCTCGTTTTTAAGTTAACTTCTGTCTCTAATTAAAACTCAGTAAAAAAATATTTTGATTAGGTATTCCATTTTTCAGTTGCAAGGTAGGCCTTTTCTAATAGTAGTAGTAGCAGGTTATCTCATTGCATTAAACATCCCCTGCACTTGCACCAGTTTAACTGTATAACACAGATAACAATTTCCTTTTTAGAAAACTTGCAGTTATTTAAATAAGCATAAAATGATAGTTCTTTTGTTAATATAACATGCGTAATGTTGCATAACACTGTCTGTACATGTTAGTTAAGCCACATGGTAACATAAAAGAAATGTTAACGTTTAGTTACATATCAGCCATATATTCTGCTTATAGCTTATTAAAAGTTTTCAAAATCTGTTATACTGTAGACATACTACACAGTTATAGTTAATTAATGCATAACACTTTAGGCTTGTTGTGGAAATCAGTTTAAGCTTTACAATAACAAAATGATATCGGCTTTATAGTTTTGTAGGCTGTCAGATTTACATTTAAAATTTAGGCTGTAAGAATTACATTTAAGTTTAGGCTGTTGTAAAAAGAAAAATATAGGTCTCTCTAATAAATTGAACAAAATGAGTTAGGAAGTTGTACATGAAGCAAAAGTGGAAATAACCTAATTAAGTTTTACAAGTAATATCTTATAATTATTAAGGTAAGGCTGAAATATAGTACCTGGTATGCGAAAACAAAAGGTTTAGAAGTAAATCATGTTCTTCACGACACACGTTACCCCGATGAAATTATTTAAAATTCGGTAACATTACGAACACTCACAGCGTCTGAAAGTAACGGTCTAAAAATGGCCGACGCTTTCTAGAGCAATCTTATGACAAAGCAAAAATTTTAACTTAATAGATAAAGATCAGCTGTTGACTGTCAGACAAGCTGTCGCATAAGAACGACCTCTGTCCCGGTATGTACGCATGCAAGAAGGCACTGATACCGTACAGAGTCGACATCTGGCGGAGAAAAGGATAACTGGGTGAAGGTTAAATACAGAAAGGTTGTAAATAGGTAAAATAAATGCTAGAAGTTGTTGATGGACGTTACAATATTTTACATTGGAGTTGAATTCCTTCGGCAGTAGGCTGCACCGCTGAAATGCCAAAATTTGCGATGTGCCTGGAACGTGATCGATTTGGAACCATGCGCTTTTGTTCCAAAATTTAAGTTATAATTGAATGAAGTCAGACTTTCAAGTAAACAGTCAAAACAAAGAAATGCTTTAATTCGAGTGGTTTTATGTGACATCAATATTTCCTTCATTGCAATGCTTTATTATACACGACATTTTTTGTTTTGTTGTCTGGAACGTAGACAACCAAGGCTGATGGTTTTCCGACACGGGAACAGATGATATTTACATTAACTACATATCCATATGTTAAAACATTTTGATCTAGACGTTTGACTTACTATAATAGGCCTACAGTAAATCTTTTGCTTGTTTTTACCTAATCTAAAAAATTGATAGTTTTGAAAAATTAAAAAACTGATTGTACGTTAGTCAAATTTGTTGAAAATAAACGTCTTTTGGTTCATTTTAGGCCTAGTTAAGTTTTTGGTCCAAACTGCCATTTTATTTATATATTATGTGGACCTAATAACCTATGTTTGGATTAAATTATAATAGAGTAAGCATTTTCGTTGATTTTTGTTTGTGTTTGTTTTCAGTTTATTAATCCAACCTAAAAAGCCTGTTGGTTTTGAAGAATAAGAAACTGATTATAAATTTTCAGTAAAAAAACATGTGTTGATAAACATTTTGTCCGGACAGCTGTTTTCGTGAGTTATGGTCTTGAGTTCATACAAAAAAAATGTTACTTTTTTCCCAAATTTGAAAGTTTGTTTTTCTTTGAGTAAAAACTTAATTCTAACTATTACGAACACTTTAAAACAAAAAATAGCCAAATTGGTCCAGCCGTTCTCAATTGATGCGTTTACCAACGAACAGCATTTCGTTTTTATTTATATAGGCTATATAATATGTAGTAAAACCAACAAAGCTGTATTTTTTCTTTCCATTTTGGCGTATTTTGCAGAATTTAATGGTGTCTTTTTCGTTACATCATGATTAAAAAACATGCATATCTTCCCAAGGCGTAGCCAGTGGGGGAGGGTTGAGGGTCACCCCCCCATCCGAAATCCCGAAATTTAGTAGTAAAAATAATTAATAGGCCTACTAGGTTTAAAAAGTGCAAATTAAATTATAAAATAGACAACACAACAGAGGATCCAGCAACATATTTTACAGCATTGTGCATTACATGCATACTGATATTTAGATTTGCTTTATTAAACTACAACGTACAATACACATGGATGCAGTAGGTTACAGCCTTACTCTCTTGTGAGCGTAATCTGATCTATTAAATAAGAAAACTATGAAGGTTCAACAAAAATGCTTTACTCTAACAAAACAAAATCGTTCATCATCCATACATCCTATAATACAATATTTTACATGGGTAACTATATCAAAATTTTAAAAATAAGCATGGAAGTTGGTGTTTAACACGTTCACTGCTACGCAAATTTCGTATTTCCTATGCTAGGAGTTGACCTTTAATTTTTTATATTTATAGCCTAAATGAGTAGAAATTACTTTATTTTTTATTTTTGAACCTTTCTACGTAATAATCAGTAATATTTTAAAGAGGACGCGCATGTGCGTCCTAAGCACATAGGCTTAAAATTAGCGTGCGAAGCACGCAATGGACTGTGTATTGAAAATACTCACAATACGGGGGTTGGCGTGCGAAGCACGCAATGCATTTTGTATTGAAAATACCTTACATACGGGGGTTGGCGTGCGAAGCACGCAATGCATTGTGTATTGAAAATACTCCCAATACGGGGGTTGACGTGCAATGCACTGTGCGTCGGCCGCTTCTCATAATGACCACTGTCAAGCTCACATGTGCGTCCTTAGCAGTGAACGTGTTAAAAGGGTTTAAATTCACATCCCCGGTCCTGACCTGATCCCCTCCGAAAAGTTTTCCACGTTACGGCGTTGTATCTTCCTAAACCTTTTGTAAATACACAAAAACTGTAAGTATAAATCGTGCGTTGGAGTTCCCGTACCTAGTACATTTTTGCATCCACATTAATGTAGCTCGTCTGATTAGGTGCGAGCTAAATTTCGTCGACTGCCGAATTTTAAAATTGGTCGTTTACGTGCTAAACACGCAGGATGTTATTTTATTTCATATGGTTTCTTAGCAAATTTATAGCGATCGAAGTTTCAAAAGTGGTATAAGATAGAATTGCAGTTAGGGCCTATTATGTACGACACAAGATCTGTGGTTATATCCAAGACTAGGGGCTCTGCCCCTGAGATGACATATAGTGATGTAAATGCAAACCACAAAATCCCTAATTTTGTTAATAATTTTTAAATTTTTTTATAGTAATTTTTACGGAAATTTCGATTGATTAGGGCTGAGACAATTGGATCTAAGTTGGGTGGTGTGGGTAGCTGTGACCTCTACATAATGTAAGACATAGATCGAAATAGACGCGCAATATAACTACCATTAATTGTTCACAAAATCCATAATTTTGTCCGTAATTTGTACACTTTTTCAATTTTTTACAGGAATTTTAAACATTTTCGGAATAAAAGGTAGCCTAAAATGTTCTCTGAAAAGTCCTCTACATGTTAACGAAAGTTTCGTCAAAATCGGTTCAGCCGTTCCGGAGATTAGCCCGGGCAAACAAACAGACAGATAGACAGACAGAGAACAAATTTATAAAGGCGCTCAGCGGTTGAATTCGTTCCAGCTTGCTTAGAAATAGTCAAATCTTTGACGCGGTCCCCTCTCTGCGAGCGGAGAACAACTGAAATCAAAAGATGAAGTTAGACGGGTATAAGCTGAGGTGGTAGGTCGGGATGGGACAGGGACTGGCCTTGTTCGGCCGGGAAGGCTTGGAATGATGAATTTTTGTGCCCTGACATGCCCCGGTGGAAGCGAGGAAAGTATGTCGAGGAGTGGATCCGCCGAGCGAGACTGGCGTGGTCCTGGCTCTGGAGGAGCGGTACTGCGGCGGCGGGCTTCCCTGCGTGTTTGGCCTCTGAAACAGAACAGACGAGAAAATTACTAAAGTGCCCAAACTAGGGTCCCTAACCGACGACGTAGCTAGATCACCGGGGACCAGACCCCTTTAATTTCCTCGGAGGTAGGTGATTGATAACAGTGAAAGCCAAGCTCCTGCCTTATTATTTCACGCCGGGCTCTGCCCTTTTATCTCCTCGAGGGGAAGGGAGTTTATGAGGAGGATCTCCGTTGAGGACAGCTGAGAAGAGAAAGCAAGGCGAAGAGACAACACCGTAATCGAATTTGAATTATAAATTTTGTTGTCTCAACTCCTTGGTCCTGTGGTTTTAAAATATTGTAAACAACTAAACATTTATCTTTAAAATGTAATTTTGATTCTTATGTATTTATAACAACATTATTAGGTTCTTAAATGATTTGGATTTTTCAGTTTTTGAATTCTACCAATTTTTTTTCTAACCTTAAAAACCAGTTACTCGGTAACAAATATAAAATTTGCACTTTGTTATGACAAAATGAAACATACGGCATAATATTAATTTAATGTTTGGGAGATATCAAACTGGAGTAAATGAAGGTATGATTTCCTCGTTCCAAGCCAATTATGTACAAGATCTGTCAAATTAATTCACTAATTACTTTGCATCCGTTTATTACCATCACAAAGCAAACATACTGAGTACCATGTGTCGTACCATATAGCCTACTACGACATCAGAAATATAATTGCAAATCTCAATGTAGAAAACAGGATCGACAAGATTCAAGCTATATGTGAAAGAAAGCTCACAAATAATCACAGAACCTATTACACAATTGATACATTTTTTGCGTTTCTGATTTTGTTGTCCCTTAACCGTCTTTGCGCCTGCGTAGAAAAATGACACAGGAAATAAAAATTATCGCACTCGTCGTTTTAAATGCCTTGAAGAAATATTCCTGTAAACAATGGAACAACTCATTTAGCCGCGATTAAGAAATAAACAGATTTTTGATGGACGAAATTCCGAACGGTCGACATAAAATTGGTAATAGGCCTACTCCTAAATCGAAGTGGTCAAGTGCTTTTTTACGACTTTTCTACTTTAGCCTATAACTAATTTGTATAAAGGTATGTAAAGAGCTTTCGCACCTATTATATTTTTATTCCTTATGTTCAAAATTTTTTCTACACTTAATTTTTAAATACACCTTAACTAAGTTGTATTTGGTTCAAATTACCAGTTTCGAATTTGTTTCTTTCGATTGAGAATTTTTGACAGAAAGGTTTTTTTTTTAGTGTTTGTTGAAAGAATTGTTTATGCTTTGTCAGCGTTTATTTTTAGTTTTATTGTACATATTACTTTACAAGTTTTTTAAAGGCCTATTTATAGGAGAACAGAAAGCAAAATTTAGACCCTATAAGAACATATTAACATTGAAAACATTTGAAAAACTAAAAACGTTTATTGATGTATGGTTAAACAAATAAAAGAGCATTGTGGTGACAAAATCACACTGATTTAAATAAAACCCGAACCACAAAACAAGGAACAAAAACAATAACTAAACAACTAAAATGTAAGTTATGTTTACTACGTTACCCTTATGTACATTTCGATGACATGGTCATCATCCTCAGAGGGTTTTAACATTACTACCCCTTTAACTTCTAAATTGTAGTAGTGTTAAAACCCTCTGAGGATAATGACCATGTCATCAAATCTACATAAGGGTAACGTAGTAAACATAACTTACATTTTAGTTATTTAGTTATTGTTTTTGTTCCTTGTTTTGTGGTTCGTGTTTTATTTAAATCAGTGTGATGTATGGTATCGAACCAAGAATCTATATGTATAAAAGCGAAATACCACTCACTCACTCACTCACTGACTCACTCATCACGATTTCTCAAAAACTAGCGAACGGATTGAAATGAAATTTGGTATGTAGCTTAATCTAGGGCCATAGGTGCTTACTATACTACACGCGCTATAACTTTGCACTTGGGATTTTTTTAGTTTAATGTGAAAATGGTATCGGCAACGTCGCACTGTTGAGACGAGCGGATGTGTCTTATCGCGCTGACTCACAGGTGCACTTCCTGAGAAGGCTCTTTCGAAATTGCAAATTATTATTTTTTTCTTCTGATACATTTTTCAATATTTCTTATCATAACATGTTTGGTCATACTTTGCTGATAATAAATATCTAAAATGTATTAAAATTGGACAATTATAAGTATTGTTTATAGATGTACAGGGTGATTCAGTAAAGCGTAGCGGGCTATGCAGATTCAGATTCTACATGCAAAAATAAGTCGAAAATTTAGTATAACATTTTTTCGATTTCGGCTTAGTTTAGCCGTAATTCGCCATTTTGTTTTTTTACAAAAATTCACTGTAACTCTGGAAATAGATAAGATATAAAGTTCAAATTTAGAATAAGCATTTTATATGTTACAATTAACAAGTATACCAAACACAAAGAATTTATTTTTATAATTTTCAAAATGGCGGCCGTTACAAATTTTTAACGTGGAATATCTTAAAAACCGTTAACTTTACAAAAAAATTACAAGAGACAAAATATTTTTATTTTTTAACGACAGACAAAATGTTCTTTTTGTAGTTTCAGTAGGTCAAAGGATAACCGAGTTATCGACAAAAACATAATTTCTTGGTAATTGTCTACAACAAACAAAATTAGCCTAAAATCATATATTTTTTTTAAATTTAACAAAGTTTTTAGTTAATTTTGTAGCGGGCTATGCAGATTTAGATTTTACTTGCAAAAGTAAGTCGAAAATGTAGTATAACATTTTTCGATTTTGGCTTAGTTTAGCCGTAATCCGCCATTTTGTATAAAAAAAAAGTACTTTGTATTGTACTTTTTACAATAAGGTATTTAATGTCAGCAGGTTAAAAACGACATTTTTGAAAGTTTATATTATTTTGAATTTATTATTTTTTTAATAGTATTTCTTTTATATTTAAATGTTAATTTTTCCGCAAAACGATCACAATATATTTAGTTTACCCTTTTTCCAATACCTACTATTAGTTGTCTGATTACAAACATTTTTATATATTATTTCTTGTTAGAAAATTATCTTTAAGATGCATAGTCATAATGAACTTTTCATTAAGTTTTGAAGAAAAAGTGTAATTTTTACTAGGAGCCTAGTTGTGAGTCATCGTCCAACCGGATACATTTGATAAGTGGGATGGGGTAGCGAGCCGACCCGCAGCGTTGCCAAACTGTGCAAGTCCCAAGTGAAAAGTTATCGCGCGCGGGGTATAAGAAAGGGTTTGAAAAAATTCGAAATTTTAGGGGGGGTTTGGTGGGATCAAAGTTATTAAATCATGATTTCTTCAAAACTACCGAACGGATTGGAATGAAATTTGGTATGTAGCTTCCTCTAGGGCCATAAGTGTTCACTAAAAGAGGGTTTTAAAAAAATGGAAATTGGTTTGGGGGTAAAGATGACTAAATCATGATTTCTCCAAAATTACCGAACAGATTGGAATGAAATTTGGTATGTAGCTTCCTATACTATAGAGCCATAGGCGCTCGCTAAGAAAGGGTTTCAAAAAATTAGAAATTTTAGGGGGTTTGGGGGATCAAAGTTATTAAATCACGATTTCTTCAAAACTACCGAACGGATTGGAATGAAATTTGGTATGTAGCTTCCTCTAGGGCCATAGGTGCTCACTAAGAAAGGGTTTGAAAAATTTCGACATTTTAGGAGGGGTTTGGGGGGATCAAATTACTAAAATCATCATTTCAGATCTTTTATTATTATGACAATAGTGCTTTTATTATTCAAGATCTATATATATAAAAGCCAAATACCACTCACTGACTGAACACTTAAAAAGAATACAATTACGTTAAAAAGACTGAAAATACCAACCACTACGGGCAACGCCGTACGGGTCAGCTAGTATGGTTATAAAACTTAGGGCCTAATTATACTGAAGACATTAAATTTGAAAAAGTAAAAGAACGTTTATTGATTCACTAGTTCGAACCAAGAATTTTTAGAACAGAAACCACTGACAGCAGTAAATTTGAGGAATAGCCTATACGTTGTTACTCATTTACAAAGTGTATCAACTCCTATGAAAGCGATTGAACGTTCGTAAGTAAGTAACTATATAATATAACAGCTGATTTCAACCATCATCTGTAATACTTTAACAAAACCTAGCGTAGATTATACTTTGGGGTAATGTTTACAACTTCAATCAATATAAGTCTTATGAAATTGTCTTTCTTCAAATATAACTTATGAGTTAAAGAACTAATGTAGGCTATAACACGTTATAAGATTTACGTTGAGGTTATAAAAGTAATATAACTACATCCTTTTATTATTAACTAGCTGGTCCGATCCGGCTTTGCACGGATAGACAAATCAAAGTTAAATGTATATTAAAAAAAAAAATATTATATCAATAAATATATTACACTATGCATTTCTTATGGGGATTTTTAGTAACTTTGATCCCCCCCCCAAACCTCCCCTAAAATTTTTTTAAACCCTTTTTTAGCGAGCATCTATGGCCCTAGAGGAAGCTACACACCAAATTTCATTCCAATCCGTTCGGTAGGTTTTGATAAATCGTGATTTAGTAACTTTGACCCCCAAAACCCCCCTAAAATTTCGAATTTTCGGAAACCCTTTCTTAGTGCGCGTCTAGAGCCTATAAAGAGTATTAGTGCCAAATTTCATGTTTGTGGGCCTCGTGGTTTTGGAGAAGCTGTGATGAGTCAATGAGTCAATGGTATTTGGCTTTTATAAGTATAGATGAATATAACTTCGATAACATTTTTTAACAAATAGGATTACAGTTTATAATCCTTATAATTGTACACATTTACCAAGTTAAAAATCCTCATCAGCATATGTAGGCCTAGATAAAATCTGTTGTTTTTAAATTGAATTTTTTTATAATGTATCTCTAATGTGCATCTAATTAATCTGCCTTTGATTTTTTACGGGGGCTTACTAGTTATAATAGAAACAAATGTAATGTGTGCGTAAGACCATACGGAAGAAGTGTAAAATTTTAATTAATACAACTTACGAAATGAGGAAGCACAATGTTTATTTTTTAACACAACTTACGAAATGAGAAAGCAAAATGTCCATTTCAGAGGTATTACTAATTAAATTATACATTGTATTAACATTAACAGATTAAGCCTATGACGTAGGACAAGTCTGTTACACTTATATACCCGACTCAAATATACTAAATTAGCAATGCGATTTGTGGCCTAACCGGCTAAGGCGATAGTCTATGGTGATGGAATATGCTGGTTCGAAACTCGGCAAGACCAAACAAATTTTTTAAACATAATATGGAATAGAGCGTTTCACTTTAGGAGCGTTTTAAATTAAGAGCGTTTCACATTAGGAGCGTTTCACAAAATGCATGGGGAAACGCGTGACGGTAAAATCCAATTCACCCCCAGCAACACGAAAACTATATACCCAGATATACAAACATGTATACACATTTTTTGGACGTGGTGCGCCTACAAAAATTTACACTTCAAAAATTGGTTTTTCTGACTTTAAGGGATATTTATGCCTAATTTAAAGAAAATTGAAGAACGCGTTTGGTCGTAATCGTGTAACAAACGGACAGACACACGGTCAGACAGACGAAATTTCGAAACGACTTAAAACAGGACCTCGCTTAAGTTCGGTTAATAAGTTTTTTGAAATAACTGTATCTGAAAGGAAATTTCATCGAAATCGTTTCTTCTAATTTATGATTAGAACAAAAATATTCCATTTTCAACCAGAAAGATCGCCACTAATTGACCGGTGTAATTTTACCAACTAATGCAACTATCGCTAAACCATTCACGCTAAAGAAATGTTTTCGCGCTGTTTCACATCTAAATAAAAACACAACATTCTTGAAATGTTCCTCCGATGACGTCATCAAATCAATGCCATGCGTGACTATCTCATGACGGCAGTGGAATGTGTACCACCTGACCAATTTGTATACAGTTTAGGTACGTTTAGGCCTTCCTGTACGTAGATTAGTTCGTTCACTCTAACAGTGGGGAGAGAAAAGTAAGTTACATATTGTGAAGGTAAATAACACACCGTCTAGTGATAGGCTTCCTTACTCGTGACCAGTAGGTTGTTACAAAGAGCGAGTTTGTGTATTTGTTTCATAAACTGCATACCTGATTTTGACGAAACTTTCAGTGATGTAAAAAGTGTTGGCTCCAGATGCTTTCTATTGACGTTTGATGTCGGGACGTGGGCTATGGTAACATGACCTGCATTGACGTGGGTTGCGGTAAAATGGGCTGTATGACACGGGCTGCAGTGATATGGGCTGTGGTGACGTGGGCTATGGTAACATGACCAGCATTGACGTGGGTTGCGGTAAAATGGGATGTGGTGATACGGGCTGCAGTGATATGGGCTGTGGTGACGTGGGCTATGGTAACATGACCTGCATTGACGTGGGTTGCGGTAAAATGGGCTGTGGTGACACGGGCTGCCCCGATATGGGCTGCGGTAATATAAGCTGTGGTGATATGGGCTGCGGTAATATAAGCTGTGGTGATATGGGCTGTGGTGATATGGGCTGTGTTAACATGACCTGATTTGACGTGGGTTGCAGTAAAATGGGATGTGGTGACACGGGCTGCCCCGATATGGGCTGCGGTAATATAAACTGTGGTGACGTGGGCTGCGGTAACTTGGACTGCGGTAACATGGGCTTTGGTATCATGGGCTGCGGGAACTTGGGTTTTGCGTGGGTTAGTTAATGCAGATTGCTCGAAATTTTAGTACGAATTATCTTCACCCCTTAACTTTTGTTTGAACGCTAGTACATCAACGCTCTTAGGTTACCGGATATTGTTTTAGCGATGGTTTGAATTTTCGTCTCTCTCCCCAAAATGAGGATCATTGGACAGTACTCAAAATTTTCAAAAGAAACAGTTATCTTGCGCATTAAAAATTAAAGGGCATATTTGACAAAATACGCTTATGAATTACGTTTCACTTGGGCTTAACCAAAAGGGCTTTATTTTAAATTTTCCTATAATACTGTATAAATAAAGTATATTTTTGATTAAAAAAGGCCTGTAAGGTTTTTTTTACAAAGTACGAAGCGCATATTTGGTTAAGGTGTCTTCAATAAAACTACAAAACCTTAAAATCGATAATGCGCTTAAAAAAATTTCATCATTTTTCCAAAACAAAATGTTATCTGATACAGTTATTCTAATTACATAATACGAGGTTGGGTATATGTGCTTTGCTACGGAACAATTTTGTAGTGAAGAATACTTAACAGATTCTAAATTTGCTAAATTGGTTGTTATGGTAATGAATGCACTCAAGAAACGTGTATCGGTTCAGTTTTGGCCTAATTTAAAACTGTTAAGTTTTTAATCCACAACAGCTGTTTTGTCTGTTATAGGGCTGGGAGTGAAGTCACTGAAGTAAACATTTTGTAAAATCCTTTTTAGCGAGCGTTTATGACCCATTAAAAAATACCTCAAAATATTTCTGTTTTGTCTTCAGTACTTTATCCAGTAGTTCTACTGCTACATGGATTCTATGTCATGTCAAAACTGCTTATATAGATTAGAACCTCAAACACTGCCTGTTTAAATGAATAATGGTAAATAAATACGCTTTTTAGAATAAACTTAATGTTCGTCACTTTTTCACAATAACTACAAATTTGCTCTAGCTTGCCTGTAAACTATACGTTTACACACTTTTTGTTTTATTTTCAGCTGCATTACTGTGAGAAATAGAGGGAAAAATTATATTTGTTAAAAACATTTTTGGAAATATTTTGAAAACTATAAATCACAAAATTGCTGTTTTATATGAGACTAGGAGAAACCCCTGCGTGCTCCGCACGCTAACTCCATTGGAACCTTCTGTATACATAATCACATTGTTTCCTTTATAATAAAGGTGTTGGATTAATAATAACCCCAAAGCTAAAATGGTAAATAATGTTAAATGTTCAAATCAAATTATTTTCTATATTTTATAACAGCTGTTATAATAATGGTTAAACGAACCAGCAAGGCTCAGGTCTACGCTTTAATAAAAACCTAAAATAAAAGTAAGAAATACAAATAATTGCTTCAAAGTTTGAAATCAGCTGTTAATGGAAATATTGGAGCAAACACAAAATATTGTTTTATCTGTTATTTTATTCGATTGGTTGCTGCGGTAATAAATGTAAATACACGTGTTAGTTCATCAGTCTAGGCCTAACCTGAGATGTTTTTCCGACTAAATGTACAAAAGTGAAATAAAAATGTTTTTATCGAAATTAATTATAGCCTATGTAGCTTTGTATTAGTGAAACTATTTTTTCAATCGGTTCAGTAGTTCCAGAGATGACCACCTACATACACACAAACAAACAAATTTTACCTCTTTATAATATTTGTATACTGTAGACAGGATCATAATTTATGTATTTATTTGTGTTAGGATACAAAAATGTACCCCTCAAATTTCAGAAAAAAAATATTTTTTGCGTCACGATAATTTTAACATCATGATTTGTGTCCATGCAAAATTTCAGCACGGTCTTTTAATCCGTTAATTTTTTTCTTTTAAGGTGCGACAGCCTATAAAATGCATACTCACAATCGATTATTTCCATAACCTATACTTTTCCATCGCCATTGCTCCCTTCACATCCTGAACTCACTAACTCCAATAGATGCCGTAACCAAGCATGACTCAAACCATCTTCCAACTTTCTTCGCCATGGAAGGTATAAGTACCTCATTAGTAGAATAGTTACAAACACTCTGCTGTACCATCTACGGTTTCAGCTTTCCATAAACAGCTGACAAAAAGCTAAACAGCTGACAGCACGTCCTTAACTGCGATATAAACGTTGTAAACACCAGCTGGAACGATTAGATGAAGACACATAACTGGGTTTACCATTCTGGATTATGCTTTGTCGAGGGCTGTCTAAATTGAAAAAGTTGAGAAACGAATCTCTGACCATCTTTCTAGAGTATATCGTTTTATTATACTGATAGTCGAAGACGTTCTCGAGATATTATCTTCAATTTATTGTCTTTCCATTATTTCACCGTTCTCTATAAGGTTCTTTTCAAATCAGTTTGTACTTTGCTTAAAAACGAATATAGTTTAGACGTGTTAAACTCAGAAAACAAACGAATTTTCTATCTGTTAGCAATGAAGCTGTGAACAATCTTACCTTTTGCTAGTTAGGCAATACACCTGAATAACAATCGGGTTAGGGGCACATTTAAACTCAGGTTACTTGAAAATGAGAAGATACAATAGACCAAATTCTATTCAATTCCATCCAGTAGTTTTTACGTGATTAATATTTATTATTTTAGGGGTTGTTTCAACCCTTAAATCAAAATGAATTCTAGACTGTGTTTCGTTCCAGGTCATGATCTATATGTGTGCCAAATTTCATTCAAATCCATTCAGTAGTTTTAACGTAATTGAGTAACCCACACACAAAGAGACACCATCAGATTTTTATATAATAGTATAGATAATTAATTGCTCACTTCTAGCTTAACCCACCGTTGAAATCACCGGTATTATTTACAAACGTAACAAGCCTTTTGAACACGATCTAAAACATTCTCCTGCTTTTCTGAAATCTTTGAATACTCGTTCCGTAAAAACGTCTTCACTACATCATAACACACTTGTAAAGTGACAAAGTCGCTAAACCAGAAAGTAATACCTAGCTGAAATTGTAAACCACTAATTACGAATATCGAGAATTACGACCGTGTTCTACGCAAACACTTGTCAGAGAGCGTTTTATCGCCGCATCTTGATTTGCATTTCATAAAAAGTCACCGTAATTTACCGTCTTGTAAAATGACAGAATGTTGACCCCCAGTTAGAGTTTCCAGACGGGTCGTCAGATCGTATTAGTAATGTCTTTACTTCTTTCGTGTTCTTCCGATACGGACGACGAGCGGAGTTATGCGGTAGCGAGTATTAAAGTGGCGAACTTCAGTTTAGGAAAAGTTTCAGGCAGAAAAAGTTTCGTCGTGTGTGTTCGCCTCATAACGTTTGCACGCGGTGTTACGATTGTTCTCAAACTTAATACCGAAGGAAAATATAAATAAACGGGGAAGAGGTTTTAACTCGCGTACCAAAACTAAATTACAACAACAATACATTTAACCATCAGAACAATAATAATAACCTCATAAATAATGAAATAATTCGATCAAGCAGCTGAACTGCTGACGTGAGTTTAGCGAATTTCAAAAATTAAATTGATTTATGTTTTAGGGTTTCAACCAACAATATGGGAAAATGGTCTACTTACGAAGGCGCTAAATATAGTCTATTATCAGAATTTGTTTACACCTAAGCCTCCAGCTTCCAGTGTTCGCAAAAAAAATCGATGTTGAGATTTTTCTGGAAATATCCGTTTTGGGACCCCCTGAGTCCGAAAAATTGGTTTTTACAAAATGTCTGTCTGTATGTATACAAAGCTAGAGAGAAAACTATTCGAACGATTTCGAACAAATATGAACCAAACATGTCAATTAGGCCTGTATAGATGCACGGAAAAAAGGTTTTGAAAACAACCCCCTTGTGATCAACCCCCCCCCCAAAATCAGTTATTATTATTACCTACACGAGTATTTTTAGAAAGATGCGGTTTTTTACATATGGTAGGGTACATTAAGGGCTACAAATAAGCCAAATTTGATCAAAGTCGTTAGAGCCGTTTTTGAGAAATTTTGATTTTTCTCGTTTTTTGGCCATTTTTGGGGGTTTTGATACAATTTTCCTTATTTGTAGCCCTTACTGTATCCTACCATATGCAGAAAACTGCATATTTCAAAAAATTCTCGTTTGCTAATAATAATATCTGATTTTTGGGGGTTTTTTTGGTCGAAGAGTGGATTGTTTTCAAAACTTGTCAAAACCTTTATTCGTCCATCTGTACAGGCCTAATTGACATGTTTGGTGCAAATTTGTTGGAAATCGATCTAATAGTTTTCTCTCTAGCTAAAAATAATAATATTTATTACTTATTTAATGTACTATCCCCTCTTCCATTTTAATACAATTATGAAGTCACAGTTGAGGTTACATACGGGGGTTGGCGTGCGAAGCACGCAATGCATTGTGTATTGAAAATACACCCAATACGCGGGTTTGAGTAAGAAGCACGCAATGCACTGTGTATTGAAAATACTCCCAATACGGGGGTTGGCGTGCGAAGCACGCAATGCATGTTGTATTGAAAATACTCCCAATATGCGGGTTGGCGTGCGAAGCACGCAATGCATTTTGTATTGGAAATACTCCCAATACGGGGGTTGGAGTGCAATCCACTATGCGTCGGTCGCTTCTCATAGTGTTCAGTGTCAAGCTCACATGTGCGTCCTTAGCAGTGAACGTGTTAATAATTTAAATATGTTTGTGAGAAAGTATGTGCCAGTTTCTGGTACCGTTTATCTTGTGTATGTTTACGGTCTCGTAGGTTTGTCCTCTGCGCATGTTTCTTCCTTCTTGCTTAGCAGAGCATCTCTTACATACTGGGATATAACGCTCCAGCCCAACTTGTCGGAGAACATTCGTGAAACGATGTATCCAGGTGTTATTTTCCCCAATAACTTCCTCTAGTCTGTAGGGTGCTTGATCACACCGCGTGCTAAAAAGGAATGATCATCTCCACACATCCGGCATTCTGGTCTTAGACCCCTATAACTTTCCCTGCTTTACACCAATAGCTTCTGAAACTGTAAAATCCGTTTAATTTTGTGTTTCCAATGTGTTAACTAAGAATTATTATATTTCTAAATTTTACTTTCACTAATTTAAAAAATAAAATAATCTAATTTCATTTATATGTTTTAGTTAAACGTACAACAAGCTTATGGAGGCGGCGTGGGCACAGGCATTGCCCCCAGCAGTGGAGGCGGCAGTATCAGCTCCGGGGGTGGAGCACCTAGTCCTGGCTCACCGCCTGCTGCAAGACTTAAGGATGACGAAACGCACAGAGATTCGGACGGTAAGTTTTAGAAGCTTTCGGCAAATGAATAAATGTTTGACAAATAATTCTGTTAGTTGTAAAACGAAGTTTCCTTTTGTACCATTTTTTGACAACTTGACTCAGCCAAAAGTTGACGGAGTAAATACAGCTTACTCACTGCTTAGACCAACCTTTACTTACTAAACACAGGGACCAGCTATCAAAGTTCTCCATTGAGTCGTAACCGTAACTTCCCCTTTATAAGTGTACTCAAACACCTGCGTGCTCCGCACGCCAACACCGTTGGAACCTTCTATACACATAATCATGTTATTTTTTTTTATAATAAATAAAGTTGTAGGATTAATAATAAATAACCCCAAAGCTGAGATGGTAAATAATGTTAAATGTTCAAATCAAATTATTTCGTATATTTTATAACAGCAGTTATAATAAAGGTATAAAGGTTAAAGGAACCAGCAAGGCTCAGGTCTACACTTTAAGAAAAACCTAACCTAAAAGTTAGAAATACAAATAATTGCTTTAAAGTTTGAAATCGGCTGTTAACGAAAATATTTTAGCAAACAGCTGCTTTATCTGTTATTTTATTCAATTGGTTGCTGTGGTAATAAATGTAAATACATGTGTTAGTTCATCAGTCTAGGCCTAACCTAGGATTTTTCAGAATAAATTTATAAATATTGAAATAAAAAATGTTTTTATTAAAATGAATTATGGCCTATGTTACTTAGGGATAGTGTAGCTTTTTATTAGTAAAACTATTTTTTCAATAGGTTCAGTAATTCCAGAGATTACCCTCTACATACAAACAAACAAATTTTACCTCTTTATAATAGTCTATTAGTAGACCTATAGATGACAAAACATGCTATGAAATGGTAAAATTTAAATTGAATATTTTATACCTATAAATCAGAAAATACTCAAAACGATGTAAATATCATATTCCAATATTCGAAAGGCTCCGATGAAAGTCTATATTTATTATCACAGTTTAGAAAATTCAATAACGAATTTCATGATTTTTATTATAGCGACGACAGGTTCGGGCAGATGTTTTTCATACCGACAGAAGTGTCACCGCCATTTTTAATTTGATTCGCATACTACCAACATTCGCATTAGTAAATTCTAAATGAAAAACGCCTGTTCGTTCTTCAGGAACAGGTGACGAGCGCTGGCCAAATTCCCACCTTGAGCACGTTGTCGGGGAAATTATCTAATGTTGCCATCGATGCTTTGAAAGGGCGACAGGCCGAAGCACTTTGGTGTGAATATTTTGAAGTCTGTTTATATCTTTGTATATCCGCAATTTAGCGAGCTGTTGGTTAACAATTTAGCAAATGAATCTAACAAACGTTTATAATAATAATAAATATGAATTTACGTCGACATTATGTGATCGTGTTATACTTAAATTTAATAATTTCAAATAAAGACATTTATTTTAATTCCGTCCGCTATTTTGGGCTCATTGCCAGTATCTCAAACAATTGTGTCATGTACTTTTACAGCAACAATGTTTGTGATTTAATTTGCAGGTAAGATGTTGTTAGTTTCTCTTTGTTAGATCAGATTAGGTTATGTTCTAGACCTAACACTAATTAATAATGTAAATTATAAACTAAAGCTAGGTCAAGGACGTATCAGGGGGGGGGGTTACGGGATCAATGAGCCTAAATGAGTAGAAATTACTTTATTTTTGAACCTTTTTACGTAATAAATCACTAATATTTTAAAGCGGAAAATTCACATAGGCTTAGAATTGGCATGCGAAACACGCAATGCACTGTGTATTGAAAGTACTCAAAACACGGAAGTTGGCGTGCGAAGCACGCAATGCATTGTGTACTGAAAATACTCCCAATACGGGGTTTGGCGTTCAATGCACTGTGCGTCGGCCGCTTCTCATAGTGTTCAGTGTCAAGCTCACATGTTTGTCCTTAGCAGTGAACGTGTTAAAAGGGTTTAAATTCAAATCCCCGGTCCGGACCTGACCCCCCTCCCCCTCGAAAAGGTTTCCTGGCTACGGCCTTGTGCTGGCTGTACCCGCGACATTGTCCACGTGAAAAATGGGGCTGAAAAAATACTTTGAGACAATATTGTAGACTTCCGTGGGCTACTTATTTCCGACAAACGATTCAAAAAGTTATGCGCCGACCATAATATTAAAGCAGAACTATAAACGAAAACTGTTCAACGTTCATTGCATTTATGACCGTTTAAGAAGAGGGTCTTCATTAATGTAAACATACTGTGACTAAAGACCATAAGTTAGAACTTTAGGCTATTTTGTTTATGCTTGAATGCAGGTAAACATACTTGCACTAAAGACTATATAAGCATTAAAAAAATAGCCTGACGTTCTTACTTATAGTCTTTAGTCACAGTACTTCCGCTCACTATGCAATAACAGCTAACGGCGCGCGATAAGATATCGGTTGACCATCGAACCTGAGATTCCGCAGGCACAATGTGGATATTTTCGTCGATATGCATCTCCGTCAGTCAGTACACCTAACTCATTTGTGAATAACCTCTTTGTGTAGGGGAAATTTTAATAGTGGCGGCCCTCTTCTTAAAAAGACCCGAAAAAATATCAACATGAAAGTTGTAGAGAATTAAATTTCCATTAAAGTAACGTATCAGACACTTAAAACTTAATACCCATATTTTAGGTACTTCTGGCAAATAAACATTGCCCAAAGTAATCTTTATAAATGACTTGCTGCCCGATCCGGCTTTGCACGGATAGACAAATCAAAGTTAAATGTATATTAACAACAACAAATATATATATCAATAAATATATTACACTATGTATTTATTATGGGGATTTTTAGTAACTTTGAACCCCCAAACCCCCCCCCCCCAAAAATTTTTTATTTTTTTAAAACGTTTCTTAGCGAACACCTAGGGCCCTAGAGGAAGCTATATACCAAATTTCATTCCAATCCATTTGGTGGGATTTTTAGTATCTTTGACCCCCTAAACAACCTCTAAAATTTCGAATTTCGTTAAAACCTTTCTTAGCGAGCACCTAAGGCCCTAGAGGCAGCTACATACCAAATTTCAGTGCAATCCGTTCGGTGGTTTTTTTAGTAACTTTAAACCCCCCTCCCCCTTAAAATTTCGAATTTTTTAAAAACTTTCTTAGCGAGCTCCTCAGGCCCTAGAGGAAGCTATGTACCAAATTTCATTCCAATCCTTTCCGTGGTTTTGTTTAGTAACTTTAACCCCCAAAACCCCTCTAAAATTTCGATTTTTTTTTTTTTTTTTTGAAAACTTTTCTTAGCGAGCACCTTGGCCCTTAAAGGAAGCTTCTTATGTCGGGTGTGATGAATGAGCACCAATCATGGTTCCAAGAACACTTTTGGGGTGTTATTAAAATGTGTATAGCCTACATATATATGTTCGCATTTTATGTCCGATTTGGTCCAATTCTGGTACACACGTTGGTTTTCTCGCTCGAACGAATTCGTTAGACAAAAATCAAACATACAGAAATATGTTTTCTGCTATTTTACCTAAAGAAATAAACATAGGAGATTATTGTGCACATTTTGTTTTTCATGCACGACCTTAAAGCCCACCTGGTTCTCTGGTGACGGTGTTTTCCTCACATTCAGGTTGCATTTAGTTTTTAGTTTTTCCCGACATCTCACTCAGCTCTTGTATTCTAGTTCTGGGTTTCCTTTTTATATTTTTAGGTCGGCCAACTTAGGCCCAGTCTTTTAGTTTACATAAGTGTTAGCTTCAGTTTATCGAAAAGTGGTGTATTATACACAAATGATCGTAAATGCCCGAACAAATTTTTTTTAGATATTTCATAATGTAGTTTCAATGTAAACAAATACAACCCATCCTTTGTCCATATCAGTTTCAATGCAACTGTCGGTCTAGTGCATTCGCCTAGTATATTATCTATATATTATATAAAAGCGAAATACCACTCACTCATCACGTTTTCTCAAAAACTACCGAACGGATTGAAATGAAATTTGGTATGTAGCTTCCTCTAGGGCCATAGGTGCTCACTAAGAAAGGGTTTTTAAAAATTGGAAATTTTAGGGGGGTTTGGGGGGTAAAAATTACTAAATCACTATTTCTCCAAAATTACCGAAAATATTGGAATGAAATTTGGTATCTAGCTTCCTCTAGTGCCATAGGCGCTCGATAAGAAAGGATTTTTAAAAATTCGAATTTTAGGTGGGCTTGGGGGGATCAAATTTATTAAATCACGATATCTTCAAAACTACCGAACGGATTGGAATGAAATTTGGTATGTAGCTTCCTCTAGGGATATGGCTCACTAAGAAAGGGTATGAAAAATTTCGAAATTTTTAGGAGGGGTTTGGGGGGATCAAAGTTACTAAAATAATAATTTCAGATTTTTTATTATTATGACAATAGTGCTTTTTTTATTTAAGATATATATATATATATATATATATATATATAAGCTAAATACCACTCACTGACTGAATACTTAAAAAGAATACAATTACGTTAAAAAGAGTGAAAATACTAACCACCACGGGCAACGCCGTACGGGTCAGCTAGTACAGTATATAGATCAAACAAAAATCGTCCATGAAGATTGAATTGATGAATTCCAGAATCGTGTTTGAATTCTTCAAGTCTTCTTGGGTCACGTGACACGGTTAAGCAAAGTTTTTGCACCGTTAAAACCCACAAACCGCTTCTCCTACAAATTAACTAAAAGCTAAATCTCTTCCATGTCCGCGTATCGTGGTCAGTGAATCTCTACATTAAAATGCACTCAAACGCGACAGCCGACCATAACCTCACTTTTATAGGATAATTATCCGTTTAATGTCATCGGGAAGACGGATTCAGAAGGCCTAGGAGTCGGCAACGCTTTACTACCGCGAGTACAGAACTGATAATAAACACTTTGGATACAATTTTACGCTTCTCGGTTGTTTTAATTAATTTTCTAAGCGTTCGAAAACACGCAAACATAGTCCGCCATGTTACTTAGAGCATCGGTACATGGTAGTGCAATGTACGAGTAATATATTGGTTAAACTATTCACTGCACTTCACAGCCAGAGCGCCACTTGCATTTTCAAAGTTTATTTAATTCCTGCAATTTCTAATTAGGGTGTACCTACTTTAAGGATTCCGTACCAGAAATCGAACTCTTATGGGATCACTAGTTTGTCTGTCTCTTAGTCTACAATCAAAATTCTCAGGAAATGTTAAAGGCATCCAGCTGAAATTTTACATAGTAGACTGGAGGATAACGGTCTTCAGACGGGCATACATATTGCTTACGGGGAGTACGAAGAGTCCGGCTGTCGTTTGGAAAAGGTGTGGACACTCGGGGACATCCTTACCCCACTACAAGGACGAAGCCAGGGGGGGGGGTTATGGGGTCAAACCCCCCTAAATCCTGAAATTTAGTAGGAAAAATTAAACTAGATTTAAAAGTGCAAATTAAATTGTAAAATAGACAACACAAAAGAGGGTCCAACAACATACTGTATTTTACATCATTGTGCTTTGTGCATTGCATGCATACTGATATTTAGATTTACTTGATTAAACTACAAAGTGCAATACACATGGATGCAGTAGGTTACAGCCTCACTCTCTTGTGAGCTTGATCTGATCTATTAAATAAGAAAACTATGAAGGTTCAACAAAAATACTTTACTCTAACAAAACACGCAATGCTCTGTGTATTCAAAATTCTCCCAATACGGGGGTTGGCGTGCGAAGCACGCAATGTATTTTGCATTGAAAATACTCCCAATATTGGGTTGGCACGGGCACTGTGCGTCGGCCGCTTGTCATAGTGTTCAGTGTCAAGCTCCCATGTGCGTCCTTAGCAGTAAACGTGTTAAAATTCAAAACTGGTTTAGATTCAAAACCCCGGCCCCGGAAGAGACCCCCCCCCCCCCCTCCGAAAAAGCTTTCCTGGCTACGGCCTTGCGTGGGTACGGCATTTAGCTCCGCACGGAAGACCAAAGACCAACAGTCTGAATACATTTAATGCTATTTATACATGGTGATTAAACTTTCAGGACGTGTTCTACTAGTGAAAATAAGGAAATAGTTCATGTAAACGTAGGTTCGGTTTTGCATAAGTTTCGTGGATGACATAAGTTGTTTGGCTTCGTTTTCCACATTTTTTTTTTACAAAATACTTAATATCTTTTGATGTAGGAAATATACTGAACGCAAATTTTGGATATTTACCCATGTACAAAAAACTAAAATTTTTCATATATTTTCAAAATGGCGGCCGTTTTAAATATCTCGAAAACCGCTAACTTTACAAAAAACATTAAAACAACAAAAATGTCCTTTTTTAATGACAACCATAACGGGGTTTTTTTAAATTATTTCAGTAACTTAAAAGAGTTATTGGCTAAAAACTAAACATTTTGTATGTTACGGACAACTACCAAGATTCAAAATATTTAGTTAGTGCCACGTACATACAAGCTTAAGGGATGGACAAAAAGTCGAGCTGTCGATCAGAGAAGGCCCAGACTCTTTGTCCGCCTTTACGAAATTTTGTGTGATCGTTCCTCAGTTGGACCGTACGTGTGCATGTAGGAAGTATACCGTCTTCTGCACAATTTCTTTTAAGAATTGTATAGGCACCAACTACTCAAACCCATCAGGCGATATGGATGCCAGCGACAAAATGTGAAAAAGAAGTCGACGATGATAATGGCGGCTGATAAATAATTTTGGAAATCAACAATTGTGTATATGAGAATGTTTTATTTTATGCAATACGTATGTTTGTTTTTATTATTCCAGATTTTTGTTACTAGTACAGAATTTTTGGAAAATGTATTCTTTCTTTTTCCTTTGAAAATTTTACGTCTTCTCCTTTTCATTAAAGATTATGCATATCGTGCCCCAGAGACCCGGTGCCCCAGTGGCATTTCATATTGCCAGAAATGAAACCTGCTCCTCCAAAAACTCTCTATCGCAACTTCACAAATTACCCCCCATCGCAAAATATTTCAAAACCTTAATTTTTCCTCCCATCTGCCCCGACTCCTTGGAGCCCCCAGCGTTTCTCATAGCCGTAATTGAAATCAGCCCCCCAAAAAACTCCGGAGTACCGATTTTCGCGGCTATTCGTAAATTTTTAGGGGTTTTAAAAAAATTATGCAGTTTTAGATACACTTTACGCATCCGCGATGCATTTCCGCTTTCTCCCGAAACTGGTCGTACGTAAACTTTTTTCCTGGCATTTTTCCGAACACGATGCAGAAAACCGCATCCAAATCGGAGCTGTAAGCAAAATAAAGGCATTGTGTTGTGTGTTTATTTAACCACGGTGCTCATCGAATATTAGTCCAGGTAAGTTAGGAAATAAATCGGAAATTTTTAGTGCCAGCAGATATCGAGATACGGTTTTC
>JAGFPH010001254.1:195311-210600 GCA_018207615.1 Philaenus spumarius
CCTGGGAGCTTTCTGAACACAATGCAGAAAAACGCATCTCGATATCTGCTGGCTCTAAAAATTTCTTTATTTCGGTCGATTTTGATCTAAATAAAGTGTTTAAATTGATATTTAAAATATTACTTGTTTCCACGTTGTCTCTTTGTCACTCGTATCATCCTTCATTTGCCCTTGAAACTAATTATCACTCAGAAGGTTCAAGGTCACTCAGGGTTAGAGGTTTATGTGTTTAAGAGCCTGGACACGAGAAGGACTTGCCGGTTGGACTCTATCAAGTTGTTAGTTTATTGACATTCGTCAGGAGAAAAATAAGTTATATTGACATACGAGAGCTTTTATTTACGGGATCCGTCACGATCTATAACTTTTTTTAATTATCTTTATGTTTTAACTGTATTTGGAGCATCAAGATATATTAAAAGGAGGCTAAAAACAAGAAATATACAAAGAAAACAATTATTTTGATTACTTACTTGTAAAGCTTTTATGAGTAAAAATTTTTGGAGTTTCGTTTTTTTAACCTTGATACTTTTTAACATAAAGTTTTAGTAAATTGTTTTAAAATAAAGGTACGTTTACACTGGTACACACTAAACACATTAATTTTGGAAATTCGCTCAACTCACGTCAGCCGTTCAACTGCGCGTCGTATTATTACTTTTTTCTATTTATCAGAATATAAATATGTTTCAATCCCACTTCTCATTTCGTTCCATACACTTGGTTAATGTAAAATGCGGTCGTACAGTATGAACATCAAAGCGATACAATTCCAGCTGTGAGTAATTAAAAAAACGTATAAATATTCATCAGAAACCTCATTAATAAATAGGTTAGCTTGCACTCTGTCCAAGGACTGTTGTGCAAGGAATAGTGGACTGTGAATTAAACAACATTGAGTCGACTTTCTGTCAAAGGATTAAAAAATTATAAAGGACGTAGGGTAATATGCGGGAATAAGCTACTGTATGTTGCATCGCCTGGCAATTCATAGTGGTGAAAGTTAAGTGATATCCTTATTTTTAATTTTTAATAATTATTTTCTGTTAACCACACTTCCCCAAAGCAAGGGTTAATTTAACTAAATTACAAGTGAAAAAACATGTACCAAGACCGGGATTCGAACCCAGGACCTTTGCCATTCCATGGTAACTCTCTACCAACTGAGCCGCACCAGAAATTGGTCGATTTTACCTAAGTTGTACAGTTTACTGCATTTTCTGAACTAATAGACTGAATACCTCGTATGAAACGACATTTAAAACAATCTTAATTCTATTTGCAGCTTACAGTTGGTGTTATTTATTGTTAATTTGTAATAATTTTTAATATTAATGATATTATCAGGGTCTCGATGTCGGAAGAGTTCCCATTTAGATATTGTACCGGGCAGGGACGTTTTCTTGCTTTTCCCCAAGATTTGCTATACCGAGCATTCCAGAGTTTTCATAAGATGCTTTTAAGAATGTGATCACCGAATGGGAGCACATCTTTCTGATGTCATCTTTTTAAGAAGTGAACAGACACTTTGAGGCATTTTGATTAAAAACATAAATGTCATACTGTATACATGCACTGTCGTCAATAAATGATGTGTTTTATGTGGGCTATTTCTTCGTGCAAATAACTTTTTTTCAAAATTTCCCGTTCCCCTGCGCCACCCTGTACAAAAAGTAGTTCCGACGATTTCATCTTTCCAAGTAATTTAACTGAAAACATTAAAGTTTAGATGTATACAAACAACTTCCCTCAAATTGTAACGTTGAAATGTTCGTAAGATTGCGAGTAGTTTAAGTTATCGTCCTATTATGTCCGTCCTTAAATCTCTATCTTTGTTGTTATCCAGGGAGATGTGAGGACGAGGATGACGATGACGCAGCCAGCCCAGGAGGGAGCAGAGCACAGTACGTGTCCGCCAACTGTGTCGTCTTCACGCACTATTCTGGCGATGTGGCTAGTGTGGTCGACCAACACTTCAGTAGAGCGCTGTCGTACGCTGCGGACAAAGCTTCGCCAGGCTCGGACAAAGGTACGTCAACAGTTTATGTCCGTTGGTTCGAGGTTTTAAGTTAAATTAGAATGTATTCTTGTCAGTGACATGTTGTAAGGTATGTCTTAAAGGGAGCTAATATTGGGATCTTTGGTGTGATAAACAACAGTTTAAAAAAATATGAATGTGGAAAAACACAAACAAAATATATGGTTTTTACCCTCCGGTGCACGTTCCGCGGACTCTCAGTCCTCACATTCGTATTTCTTTACGCCATTCATGAACCTAAAATTCGGCCTTTACAGTGCGAACACACATATTCATATAAAGCGTGTCCCACGAAGAGGTTGCTATATTTAAATTAATATGCCGGCCACATCTAACACTCTACAAACAGGAAACTCTACAGTTATATTACATAGATATGAAAAATAATTACCCTAGAGTTTCATTTGCTTATGATCAATCAAATCAAAATGGCGGAATAACAAAATAATAACAAAAATGAACAATAATCTTGTGGATAAAACCACTTATATTTACAAGAAGATTCAGATGGCCTAGTTTCACATTGTTCCTCATCTTTCTCAGCCGGAGATGAGGGACGTTTTCTTCCAGCAGGATGGAGCTCCTCCACATTATGCTAATATGGCCAAAGCAGTTTTAGATCAACATCTTCATAAGCGTTGGATAGGTCGTGGCAGCAACTTCATGGACTGGCCTCCAAGATCGCCAGACTTGTCTGTTTGCGACTTCTTCCTATTGGACTTTTTGAAAGAAAAGGCTTATTCTCACACTATAGCAACAGACGATGCATTAATGAGGAACTGCTGTTGATATCTCGGCAATGTTTCAAAAACGCTTATGACTCATTTTTGTTTCGTTGCTATCAGTGCATAGCTATTGATGGACGTCAGTTCGAACAAAGGTTGATGAAACAAATTGTGTTCTTTAACTTTCTTTCATTTCAAATCCCCAATTTGTAAATGCAAATAAAATTACTTTGACGAAAACGTAAAACTATTTTGTAACTACAAGTGGTTTTATCTACAAGATTATTGTTTATTTTTGTTATTCCGAAATTTTGATTCGATTGATCATAAAAGTTATTTTACATATCTATGTAATGTAGCTGTAGAGTTTCCAGTTTGTAGAGTGTTCGATATGTCCCATCCAATAGCACATCATTGAGCTATTCAATTGCTATTGCTATCGAGTAACCTCTTCGTGGGACATGCTGTACACATATATAAGATATTTAATGACACCCCTAAACGTGTTTTGGGGACAATGATCGGTACTCATGTACTATTCCCGACCTTAGGTCTCACCATAAGGGCCACTGCGATCTTTCCTATGGTATTTCGCTAGTAATGATTTTTTATACTACATCCAATCTTCCACACCCGAAATTTATGGTGGTATATTTGAAGAGATCTGATTATTTGAACGCGTTTTAGCATGTTCTATAAATTTGCTAAATTCAATAATTGTGACATAGAAACGAGTAGTTTTGTGTTTTCTATTTATACTACTTCACCCTAAAGTAAAAACGTAATAAAAATAATTCGACCACTCAGATGAACCGCTGAAGTGAGTTAAGCAAATTTCCAAAATTAGTTTATAGGCCTATGTTTTAGGGTTTCAACCAACAATTTGGGAAATAGGTCTATTTAATACGGTGCTGAATAGCTGTAAAATGGTTCGCACGCCATTCCGCATATTGGGAGTATCTTAATCACACAAAGCTTTGCGTGCTTCGCACGCCAACCCCACGGTAGAATCCAACACATGGCTTTGAACCGGGTACTTTATGGTGTTTTACGTTTTGATCGATTTTGGAGGAACCAAGCGAGCTATAAGGTCGCGTAAAAAAACAAAATGTGCAGAATAACATCCTACATTTATATTTGTAGAAAAAAACTAAAAAAAAAGTTCATTCTCGTAGGAAAAATCTAAAAAAATAGTTACTTCCGGTCAAAAAACGTGCTTCCGATTGTTGCATTTTGTTGGCTAATGAATATATATATAGCCTATATATAAAAGCGAAATACCACTCACTCATCACAATTTCTCAAAAACTACCGAACGGATTGAAATTAAATTTGGTATGTAGCTTCCTCTAGGGCCGTATGTGCTCACTAAGAAAGGGTTTGAAAAAAATCTAAATTTTAGGGGGGTTTGGGGGGATCAAAGTTATTAAATCACGATTTCTTCAAAACTACCGAAAAGATGGGAGTGAAATTTGGTGTATAGCTTCCTCTAGGACCATAAGCGTTCGATAAAGAAGGGTTTTAAAAAATTGGAAATTTTAGGGGGTTTGGGGGGGTAAAATGACTAAATCACGATTTCTCCAAAATTACCGAACAGATTGGAATGAAATTTGGTATGTAGCTTCCTCTAGGGCCATATGTGCTCACTAAGAAAGGGTTTGAAAAAATTCGAAATTTTAGGAGGGGTTTGGGGGGATCAAAAATAATAAAATCATAATTTCAGATCTTTCATTATTATAACAATAGTACTTTTATTATTTAAGATCTATATATATATATAAGCCAAATACCACTCACTGACTGAACACTTAAAAAGAATACAATTACGTTAAAAAGACTGAAAATACAAACCACCACGGGCAACGCTGTACGGGTCAGCTAGTATAATATATATATAATTTTTAATGACACCCCAAAACGTGTTCTGTGAACCATGATCGGTGCTCATTTGCTACTCCCGACCTTGGGTCTTACCATAAGGGCCACTGCAATAGGTCACTTTTCCTATGGAAATTCGCTAATAACGGAATTACTGTAGTCTAGTTAAAATAAGTGTAATGCTTCGATGTAAGTTATAGCGTTAAAGTTTCTTTTTTCTATTACTTCAATTGACGTAAACGCTGTTATAACACGAGGCACAAATACTAAACTCCGTAGCTGGACATTCTCCAGCTTTAACTTCGAAGTCAATCTCCAACCTTGCCTTATCTCAACCTGACCATTCCATTTATCCTTTAAGTGTCTCTGTTTTGAAGTCACGATAGTTTATATCTCTGCGACTCTCGGAGGTATGCTTGTAGGCCTAACTATAAAACTAGTTTTAGTGCCTGACCTGGACTTATTTACGAGCTACCTGTGTTAGGGGATAGTTGGATACGTTTCCACTTCGATCGGTTCTCTTGTAATTATTTATTGTTTGATTGGTGGGTTTTTGTAATTTATAAGTGACACGTTTGCGTTGAAAGTTTACTGCGTGCGAAGGTAGTCATGCGCTGTCGTTATATTATATAAGGTATAAGTGGTCTTGTCATTATAGTGACTTTAACAAACCGCTGTTCATAGTTTAGCTTTACTTTTAACACGTTCACTGCTAAACAAATTTCGTATTTCCTATGCTAGGAGCTGACCTTTTATTTTTTATATTTATAGCATAAATGAGTAGAAATTACTTTATTTTTTTTATTTTTGAAACTTTCTGCGTAATAATCACTAATATTTTAAAGTGGAGTAATTAGCGAGCGAAGTAAGAAATGCTCTGTGTAGTGAACATCTTCCCATTACGGAGGTTGGTGTGCGATGCACTCAATGCATTTTGTATTGAAAATACCCCAATACGGGGGTTGACGTGAGAAGCACACAATTAATTCTGTATTGAAAAACTCCTATTACGAAGGTTGGCGTGCGAAGCACGCAATGCACTGTGAATTGAAAATACTCCCGACACGGAGGTTGGCGAGCGAAGCACGCAATGCTCTGTGTATTGAACATCTTCCCATCACGGAGGTTGGCGTGCGAAGCACGCAATGTACTGTGTATTATTGAAAATACCCCCATTAAGGAGGTTGGTGTGCGAAGCACGCAATGCATTTTGTATTGAAAATACCCTTAATACTGGGGTTGGCGTGGGAAGCACGCAATGCATTCTGTATTGAAAAAACTCATAATAGGGAGGTTGGCGTGCGAAGCACGCGGTGCATTTTGTATTGAATATATTTCCAATACGGAGGTTGGCGTGCGAAGCAGGCAATGCATTTTGTATTGAAAATACTCCCGACACGGAGGTTGGCGTGCGAAACACGTAATGCACTGTGTATTGAAGATACTCCCAATATGCGGAATGGCGTGCGAAACACGCAATGCTTTGTGTATTGAAAATACTCCCAACTCGGAGGTTGGCGTGCGAAGCAAGCAATGTACTGCGTATTGAAAATACTCCCATTATGGAGGTTGGCATGCGAAGCACGTAATGCACTGTGTATTGAAGATACTCCCAATATGCGGAATGGCGTGCGAAACACGCAATGCTTTGTGTATTGAAAATACTCCCAATTCGGGGGTTGGCGTGCGAAGCACGCAATGCATTTCGTATTGAAAATACTGCCAATATGGGGTTGGCTTGCAATGCACTGTGCGTCGGCCTTTTCTCATACTGTTCAGTGTCAAGCTCACATGTGCGTCCTTAGCAGTGAACGTGTTAAAAGGGTTTAGATTCAAATCCCCGGTCATGATCTGACACCCCCCCCCCCCCCCCGAAAATTTTTCCTGGCTACGGCCTTGCCGTCTATTCAACTTTTGGTTTGGTTGTTAGTTCTTTTATTCTTGTTTCATACCGTTCATATTTACAGAGTGTTCGTAAATTCTTAAACCTGTGGTTTTGAAGTTACTGCCTAACGCACTGCGGGAGACCGGGGCATGTTTGTTTATAAATCACAACATATAAAAAATAACAAAAATATATTTTGTTATAAAATATAAAATAATAACTATTGTGAATAGTATATTATATTTTATTGTGCAATTTTATTATTTAAAATAGTGTTTACTATTGATTTACTGTTTAAGCTTATTTGCCGAACTTGCCCCTTATGACTGGTCAAGATCGGGAACCGTGTCGGTGCAAGTTGGGATATTTATATTTTAACATAAATATATAAGTAACATTGCATTCTTCCCTTAATTCAATAAATTATGTTAGGCAGTCGAATATTATCACTCTGTAACAACCGATTTTCAATTTTTCTCAAAAATTGTTTGTCTCCATGAATTTGTTTTATATCTATTGGTATGGAATTAAAAAACTTTGGTGCGTGGTAGAAGTAGGTTTTTTGATAAAAAGTCAGCCTAGATTTTGGTAAAATGCAGAACCTTTCCCTTCGTGAAGAGACCATTAAAGATTTGCGCACAGCCACTTTGTTTTTAAATACCATCTTCAATACCGTCCTGACATAAACTCTACGAAGAGATAATATATCTAACTGTTTCAATAATGTCTCAGAGCTATCAGTTCTTGATCTAAAGAGCATTGATTTGATAATGTGTTTTTGTGATACTATTACGGGCATTAGTGTGGATAGGTATGTACCGCCCCAAACCAACACGCCGTAACTCAACTTGGAATGAACAAGTGCAAAGTATATAATCTTTAACAATTCATAATCACAAACTGATCTTAGGTAATACATGTATTTTAATATTGTCAATAATTTGCTGTTTGATTCCTTGACATGGTACTTCCAACTTTCTCTACAATCCAAAGTAACCCCAAGGTATTGTAAAAGTTTTACACCGCCTAATGTCTCACAATTACATCTATTTTCTCTTTTACAAGACAACGAATGATACTGAACTCTACTGTCAAAGTTATAGTCTATTTTCAGGTCAAAAATTATACATTTTGTTTTATTACTGAGGACCATATAGTGTTGGGTAAACCACCAGCGGATAGAAAGTAGGTCTTGATCAAGATCCCTTCTAACAGTTTCCAAGTCCCTACCACTGTATACAAATGCAGCATTACCTGCAAAGGCAGTTAACTCTCCCTTGAATTGGCCTGTACAGAGCGAATTGATATAAATTAGAAATAACAAAGCTCCTAGGACAGAACCTTGTGGAACACCACTTTACACTATTAATTCCACACTAACAAACCCACCAATTTTTACACATTGTGTACGATTTAGTAGATAAATAGTACGCTACCTATGAACCACTCCCCTTACACGTAACTCCCATAGCCTTTTCAACAACACCTCGTGGTCGACTATATCAAAAGCCTTCGTGATATCAATAAAAAGCCCTACTGTTTTTCCCCATTATTTAAAGAATTAAAAATATTTGTCATTACTTTATTCAAGCTGTCTTCTGTACTAAGATTTTTCTGAAACGAAACTAACTCAGAAATTTGTTGTAACTGTCTAGAAATTTCAACTCACATTCAATTCAATATTATAAAACCCTTTTTAACACACGCCTTGTACCCGCTTCAACACACCAACACACAAATTTGATGACGCACTATTTACAAACGAGAAACTAAAATCGACCATCAAATCCCGTCTCCTAAAGTTCCCTTCCCGCCAAAGATTAACATATTTTCGTCTCAGCAGGTGGTCCTAATTATGTGGTACTTACCGATATCTCCACCAGAGTGCGGCCAACGACCGGCTGGGTGGTCGGACGTCGAGCAGGTGTTTCTAACCTAATTAATTAACACTTGATCGGTATTAACTCGCTAAGGCTATAGCAAGGTTTTTACAATTTGTTTAACCGTATTTAATTCGGATTATCGTGTGATTTTCTATCGAAGAATGTGTACCTGGAGAGGCGACGTAGTGCATACAAAACACGAGTCGAACTTAAGGCGAAGGCGTTGAAAGGCAACGGTTTAGAATTAATATAATGTGTTCTGTTGGAATTTTAGTGGACATCGGCTATTACATGGAAAAGGCGAATTGTTAACACACAAATCATACACTAAACAAATTACAACAATTTTATAACTAAAACATAAAATGTAACTATTTAGGCCTTGTAAAATTACTATAGGTAAAATGTCTAAGTTAGTTATGTAGTGAATACGCGAAAAAGCACACAACTGGAATTTAGCGGGAAAAACGCACAGCCCACCAGGTTGATGTTTGTCGAGGGAGAGACAAGGGCCAACCCTTGAGGAAACAAAATTTGGCAGGCGAAAAAGCGCACAATACCTAGAAGCCCAACCCTCGGCAATGAATAAATATACTATAATAAGGGCACTGGCAATGGAGAAATTTCATCCCATTTTTACTGTTTACATAAAAATTACAAATAGTAGAACTGACTTGTCTTATGACTAATATGTACAGTAGTTTTAAAATAATATAGCCTACATATGGAGTTAAATAAAAATATAAATTTCTTAAAATACTTACCATCTGCATTGCGATTAGTCTTTGTTGAATACTTATGTAACTTATGGATGGCATGCTAGTTTAGATATGATTGGAAAGGTCACTGGCAAGCGGTGACTGGAATGCCAGCTTAATGAACCTTTACCGTCTATAATACGTCGACAGCTACTGGAACTTTGAGGGTGTGTTTTCTCGTTTTAGTGCAGAGCGTGGTTGATTTTTTTATCCAGTTTTTACTTTTCGGTTATGTTACCAAATGGCTGAAGCGTGACAAATTATGGCTTTTAAAAAGGCAGTGCGTTCCGTACCTAAAATTCGATGTCAAGAACTCTTGGAAATATGTACCCACGAGTTACAGAAGAAAGAACGAGAAACATGGGTACGAGACTGGACTTTGGGTGCATCAGATAAAATAATTAGAGAGCTTTATTGTAATAATTTGCTTACTTGCAAACATATCGTAAAAAGTAAATTTAATATTAAGTGATAAATTATTATTTTTTTTTTAAATTAGTAAACAAAGGTTTAACAAACTAAAAATGTTCTGTTTACGAAATGACCTAAATTTACATTTTATTAATCATAGGCTATTGCACCTTTTCAAGTAGAAAAACACATTTTTACCACTTTTCCCACGCTCAACTCAAGTTGTTACGCCAAGTGGTTTATTTGACTTTAGAAAAGTGAAAACACACTTAAATTCTCTCTATCTATCTATATATAAAAGCGAAATAATACTCACTCACTCATCACGATTTCTCAAAAACTACCTAACGGAATGAAATGAAATTTAGTATGTAGCTTCCTCTAGACTAGAGCCATAGGTGCTTACTAAGAAAGGGTTTTAAAAAATTGGAAAATTTAGGGGGGTTTGGGGGTAAAAATTACTAAATCACGATTCCTCGAAAACTACCAAACGGATTGGAATGAAATTTGGTATGTAGCTTCCTCTAGGGCTATAGGCGCTCGCTAAGAAAGGGTTTCAAAGAATTCGAAATTTTAGGCGGGGTTTGGTTGGATCAAAATTATTAAATCACGATTTCTTCAAAACTACAGAACGGATTGGAATGAAATTTTGTATGTAGTTTCCTCTAGGGCCATAGGTACTCACTAAGAAAGGGTTTGAAAAATTTCGAAATTTTAGGAGGGGTTTGGTTAGATCGAAGTTACTAAAATCATAATTTCAGATCTTTTATTATTATAACAATAGTGCTTTTATTATTTGAGATCTATATATATAAAAGCCAAATACCACTGACTGACTGAACACTTAAAAAGAATACAATTCCGTTAAAAAGACTGAAAATACCATCCACCACGGGCAACGCCGTACGGGTCAGCTAGTATACATATATATATATATGAATTTTAATGACACTCGAAAACGTGTTCTGGGGACCATGATCGATGCTCATTTGCTACTACCGACCTTGGGTCTTACCATAAGGGCCACTGCAATAGCTCATTTTTCCTATGGAAATTCGCTAAAAACAGACCTAGACGGGGATTTTAATCCGGGACCTTTACGATTCCGTCGTAACGCTCTACCGACCGAACCACCCTGATCACTACAGATTAGATTTTTTGTGGATGTTATCTCTCTTGCACGGTTTTACTGCAATTATTGAACTAATAGAATGAATACTTCGCATATGCTACATTGAAAACAATCTTAACTCTTTTTTTTTTTTTTTTTGCAGCATACAGTGGTGTTATTATTTTTAATTTTCATATTTTTGTGAGATAAAAATAAGTTGTCCGAGATTTTGTATTGAAGCTTTTATACTTACTCTTGAGGTGCCTCCACAGAAACAAACAAGGGGCAGGCCCCAGCACTGAGCCTCCTCGGCCAAACCTTTCTTCTTGGTAGATGGGTTCTTACATTTGCACTAAAATGGGCTGGCGGCCCGTCCACCACAAACCATGAATCCAAACGCTCTAAAAAACGTTACGTAACAAATACGTACACCAAATTTTAAGATAGTAAGTGTTTAGTAACAAAAAATGGCGGATAAATAAAAAAACAATCATTATCGAACCTATACCATGTTTCACCTATAGCGCCTGGTGAAATTTGGGATAAACTTTTGTTGATACGTTGTATAAAAAGTACTTGTAATTTAAATATTTAAAAATTACTTATACTTTAAATATTTAAAAACTTCTTATACTTTAAATATTTAAAAAGTACTTATACTTTAAATATTTAAAAAGTACTTATACTTTAAATATTTAAAAAGTACTTAAATTATTTACGAACTAGGGGAAACCCCTGTGTGCTCCGCACGCCAACCCCGTTGGAACCTTCTACACACATAATCATGTTAATGTTTTCTTTATAATAAAGGTGTAGGACTAATAATAACCCCAAAGCTTAAGATGGTAAATAATGTTAAATGTTCAAATCAAATTATTTCGTATGTTTTATAACAGCAGTTATAAATAATAAAGGTTAAAAGAACCAGCAAGGCTCAGGTCTACACTTTAAAAACCTAACCTAAAAGTTAGAAATACAAAAATAATTGCTTCAACGTTTGAAATCCGCTGTTAATGGAAATATTGGAGCAAATAGCTGTTTTATCTGTTATTTTATTCAATCGTTTGCTATGGTAATAAATGTAAATACATGTGTAAGTTTATCAGTCTACTCCTAACATAAGTTTTTTTTTACTAAATTTACAAATATTGAAATAAAAAATTGTTTTTATTAGAATGAATTATAGCCTATGTTACTCAGGGATAGTGTAGCTTTTTATCAGTAAAACTATGTTTTCAATCCGTTCAATAGTTCCAGGGATTACCCCCTACATACAAACTAATTTTACCTCTTTATAATATTAGTAAGTACAGCCTATCTGATGTGAGAAATTAAAATTTTCTTAACAATACTTTGTGTTTCTAAAAAAAATAAAGTTTTTAGTACAACGATATTTATTTATTTGGTCAAGTAATTAAGTATTATAGTATGTGATTAAGTACGTTTTAAATTTAGTGTCGAAGAACGTAAATCAGCCTATATTTAAATATTTGTTTAATTCCACACTTGACCGACTTTAAATTGCAGGATATTTAATAAAGCCCGGTTCACACCTTTGTCGCAACAACTGCTCAACTGTGAACCTGGCCGAGGCGATGGAAGTTCAGAAGTCTCGATATATCGGAATTGCCTCTTGAGTTGTTTTAGTTATTTGGGACATCGCATTCCTCAAAGCCTGTTTGTGTTCGTCTGTCGGTCTTAAATGACAGGTGTTCCGACTTTAATGGACTGGTGATCGTCTTCGCTAGTATCGATTTTAGGAGTCGATTTATTGAAACCGAAAACGTGAATTTGCGTGGAATGCTTTATCGTAAATGATCTCGATTTGGATGTTTGAATATACAAAAATAATAATAAGACTTATATATCATTACTACAAAAATTTGCTAGCTTTCGTTTTTTAATGCATAACGTACATTAGTAGCCAGCCTATTGATTTTACTTTAAAACAATAAATTCGAGTATTTTTAAATCGAGTATAGTGTTTACTAGAACATTAATGGCTTTACAATTCTGAAGTTTTACGAATATTCTCAACGTAAAGTCAATAAAATTTACGTAAATAACTATACAATATTTTTGATATTGTAAGTAGTAGGCCTACATTATAGTTTATGGCAACCTAACCAAACAGAATTATTGATCTTAGACATAAATTATTTTCGTTTTTCCCTTGTCGGACAATCCTTGTTGTTCCCTTGTCGGACAATCCTTGTTTTTCCCTTGTCGGACAGTCCTTGTTTCCCTTGTCAGACAATCTTTGTTTTTCCCTTGTCGGTAAATCCTTGTTTTCCCCTTGTCGGACAATCCTTGTTTTCCTTGTCGGACAATTTTCTTTGTTTTTTCCTTATCGGACAATCCTTGTTTTTTTCTTATCGGACAATCCTTGTTTTTCCTTATCGGACAGTCCTTATTTCCCTTGTCAGACAATCCTTGTTTTTCCCTTGTCGGTAAGTCCTTGTTTTTCCCTTGTCGGACAATCCTAGTTTTTCCTTTATCGGACAATCCTTGTTTTCCTTGTCGGACAATCCTTGTTTTTCCTTATAGGACAATTCTTGTTGTTCCCTTGTCGGACAATCCTTGTTTCCCTTGTCACACAATCCTTGTTTTTTCCTTATCGGACAATCCTTGTTTTTCCCTTGTCGGACAATCCTTGTTTTTCCTTTGTCGTACAATCCTGGTTTTCCTTGTCGGACAATTATTTGTTTTTTCCTTATCGGACAATTCTTGTTTTTCCCTTACCGGACCATCCTTGTTTTTCCTTATCGGACAAATCTTGTTGTTCCCTTGTCGGACAATCCTTGTTTCCCTTGACAGACAATCCTTGTTTTTCCCTTGTCGGTAAATCCTTGTTTTTCCCTTGTCGGACAATCCTTGTTTTTCCCTTGTCGGACGAAATTCTTGTTTCAATTGTTGGACAATTCTTGTTTTTCCCTTGTCGGAAAATCCCTGTTTTTTCCTTATCGGACAATTCTAGTTTTTCCCTTATCGGACAATTCTTGTTTTTCCTTTGTCGGACAATCCCTGTTTTTTTCCTTATCGGACAATTCTAGTTTTTCCCTTATCGGACAATTATTTTTTCCCTTGTCGGACAATTCTTGTTTTCCTTGTCGGACAATTCTTTGTTTTTTCCTTATCGGACAATTCTTGTTTTTTTCCTTATCGGACAATCCTTGTTTTCCCTTGTCGGACGAAATTCTTGGTTCCCTTGTTGGACAATTCTTGTTTTTCCCTTGTCGGACAATCCCTGTGTTTTCCTTATCGGACAATTATAGTTTTTTTTTTTTTGCTATTACCATGGTTTTTAATCATAGTTTCATCTGTTCTCATTCAGGAATTGAAAAATGTTTTGTCGTTGCTGTTTACGCATTGAGAACTTTTCCAACCAAATTATATTTAAATACTTAACATACAATTCACGCATGCACATTCGTTTCAAAATAACGTTATGCAAATATGTCTGACTGAGGGAAACTAAGGTAACATAAATCTAGTAATCTTTTACTAGCCTTGTTGTTTTGTATTATTACTATGGCATTAAATCGATGTACAGTAAACTTCCTTTAATCCGGCTCTTTCGGATACTCGCCCCTGATAGCTTGGTTCACCCAGTGGCAACCCAGGCGGCATTGTTACTCTGATATTTTCACGGAATGACGATTGCGCGATCTCTGTATCAGATAGCTAAGTGTAAGACGGATAGAAATAGACAAGACCATCCCGAATAATTCGAATTGCGGCATACGTTGTGATTTCATCATTATTCATCGACATTTCAAACGAATTTTGATATTGCCAACTAAAGAAGACAATGTATATGTAACACCAGAAGTTTGACTTCTAATGCAGTAAACATTTAGTTTGTATTTCTTTCACATATAAATTTGATTTATGTTCATCTGTATTTATTAGCGAATTTCCATAGGAAAAATGAACTATTGCAGTGGCCCTTATGGTAAGACCAAATGTCAGAATTAGTAAATGAGCATCAATCCTGGTCACCAGAACACGTTTTGGGGTGTTATTAAAAATCATATATGTATATACCGCATTTAAGTCCGATTTGGTTCAAATTTCGTACACATGTTGGTTGTCTATGTCGCTCGGTAGCCAAAAAATCCAACAAACAGAAGCACGTTTTTTGACCAGACATAACTATTTTTTATATTTTTCCTACGACAACAAATGTTTTTTAGAGTTTCTTCTGCAAATATAAATGTAGGATGTTTGTTCTGCACATTTTGCTTTTTTTACGCGACCTTAAAGCTCGCTTGGCTCCCCCAAAATCGATCAAAACGTAAAATACCATAAAAGTACCCGGTTCAAAGCCATGGGGCGGATTCTACCGCGGGGTTGGCGTGCGAAGCACGCAATGCATTGTGTATTGAAGGTACTTCCGATATGGGGTTGGCGTGCGAAGCACGCAATGCATTGTGTATTGAAGATACTCCCAATATGCGGGTTGGCGTGCGAATCACGCAATGCATTGTATATTGAAGGTACTCCCAATACGGGGGGTTGGCGTGCGAAGCACGCAATGCTTTGTGTATTGAAAACACTCCCAATATACGGAATGGCGTGCGAAGCACTCAATGCACTG
>JAGFPH010001254.1:219805-239583 GCA_018207615.1 Philaenus spumarius
TTCATCCATCTTGGTACAGCACGAGTTCGCCTTGTTAGTCTGATTGTGTTGTTTTTTTTATTTTTATTTTGTGTATAAAATTAGAGTTCCGGTAGTTAGTTTTTGTTTCAAATAACTTTTAAATATTATTTGGGAAGTAAGAAACTAATTTCCTGACATCGAATCGATTCTATGGTTAAACTTTTTCAAATTTTAATAGATAAGAAACGAAATTTGATTTTAAAACTAGTTTTGAGAATTTTGAGTTTCATAACCTAGAGGGTCTCCTTTAAAAGGGCTACAGAGATGGATTACAATTCAGGACGATTTTCAAGCATTTTCTTGATTGATACTCTACCTAGGGAATTTTTTTTCAAAGGTCTACCAAAATATTTCTCATATCTGCAACAGTATTTAGTATATTGGAAGGTGAAACCGTGACATTTTGGGAGAAAGTCTGTGCCTTTTTTGGTACAATTTATTTTGTAAAGTTGTGAGTAGTCTAGTATCTTTATAACGAGTGCATTTTTTCAACAGGATCGTCAGGACTGAAACATTTTGGGGCAGAAACAGCCAAATTGGTTTCCCAAATTTTAAATGTTTTTCGGGGGAAGGCGATGTTTCCTCGGACCCTTCTTTGCCAGGAGGAGGGTACTGCTTAATCGCCATACCCCCGGTCTAGCCCCCCCTCCTAGAAAATATCATAGAAATACCCATGAAGAGTATCACATCTTTAGAACGGGCATTAATGATTCCTGGCGGATTTCATTAAAAATTAATTTTAAAGTACATCATAGTATAGTGTTTTATGTTAAATCTCATTTGTTTCACTGAAACACCACAGATGACAGATGACATATAAAATCAGCTGTTTTCTTTGACAGAGCGGTACACGAGTACCACCACCACCACCACCATAACATGGCTACGTACGGCGGCCTACTACTACCCCCCAGTACAAGACTACCGCCTCACGTGACGGCCTCTCAATACGCCAAACCCGGAGTAGGAGTCGAATGGAACGCGGCTCACCATAGACTTCACCATGAACAGACGACGGCGGCTCACCACGCTTTGGACAGCACGTCGTCCTACGCAGCGTATCCTGGGATGGCAGGTAAGCAACGGCTTAGATAATCCAACCTATAGTATAAAACCTTCAAACTGATTTATCTCGAGAATTGTTTTGGGCACGGCAATGACACAAATAGTCCATTCCTGACGCGACGCCAGCGCCACGCGAAATGGATGCCATACCGTCTTACCCAAATTACCCAAGAGAGGATATATAGGCTACCAAAAAATCCCATTTTCCTACGGAAAAACCAGATTAAATGTAAAACTAATTCATCTCAAGAACTGAAGTGCAGCAACGTTTCAAACGATTCCAAGTTGTGAATTGGCGTTCGAAGCACGCTAGGTTCTCTCCTAGTAAATTACTATTTTTGTATACCTTAAACAATACATAAATTACATAGGCCTATATTTATATATAAAACTGCGGAACAAAAAATGTCCACATAGGTCTAAACCTGTGAGTGGGCACGAGTCGCTCAAAATGCAAATAATGAGGATTAAATACAATTTTATTTAAAGAATTGCATTAAACATTATCACGTCGAGCTGAGTCGATATCTACGGTCAAAACTAAACTACTGACTATTATTAGGGTTTCTAAAGTAGGTATTCCTGCCAAACTAACATAAAGCAAGATGTTATCATTTATGTTGAAGCCCAAATACATGTTGGACATTAGACAAGTAGTTCGGTCGGTACAAATCAGACAATGAAGGAACAATAAGATCAATTATCTATCTGCATGTAGATAAGATAACCTGCTCGGCTGCATACCTTTCCAATTCAAACATCCATCCATTAATAAGCCATTTAAAATTAATGTAAGCTACAAATGTAACTTGCACGGAAGATTTTAATACAAAACTTGTGCTATATAATGCGAGTTAAGCCGGCCGCACACTTATCCAGCAAAACTGCTTTAAGCAAAAACGTTTTTGTTTAAACTTGCTCGAACATTTATTTCCTATGTGTAAGATAGGAATACCGCACACTTATCTAGCATAAATACAAAACGCTGTACAGCACATTTGAGCACGATGGAGCAAAACGAAAAAACGCTGTACAGCACGTTTAAACACATTTAAGCGTGATCAAGCAAAAAGCAAAAACGCTTTGAAACGTAATCCAGCACGTTTAAGCAGAACTGGCAGTGCTCGTCTCACAAACAACGACCATTGCTCGAAGGCGAAACATTTGGTGTTGCGCATTTGTATCATCAATATTAAATCTAAATTGATCAAACAGTTAGTTATAAACACTAGTAAGCCCCCTTCAAAAATCACAGGCTAATTAATTAGATACACATCAGAAATACATAATTTAAAACATATACTACTTAAAAACAACATTAAGGCCTATTTATCTATTCCTATCTAACTATGCTGACGGGGATTTTTAACTCGGTAAATAATGTATACAATAATAAGGATTATAAAATTGTTTGTTAAACATTTTTATTTAAATACGTTATTATATATTTAAAGAAAGATAAAAATGTCATCTTTAAATTGCTTTTTATTTCATATTGATATATCAAATGATTTAGAAGTTATTAATATTACAAGACTTATATTTATTTTATTAAAGTTGTAAACATAACCCCAACTGAATTGTTTTCAGTAAAAACAAAAAACAAAATTGCTTCAAGCTAAAAAGTTTTTGCTTAAAGCAGTTTTGCCGGATGTGTAAACACCCGGTCTAAACAAAAATGTTTCTACATTAAGCAGAATGTTTTCGCTTAAAACAAAAACGATTTGCTTAAAGCAGCTTTGCTTTATAAGTGTGCGGCCGGCCTTAGTGGTAGGAAAAGTTTGTATTAACTTGTTAGACCTTATCCTGAAGAAATTTGAAGAACGCGTTAAATGTCCATGTTCAACTTTTACCAAAATATCTATTGTAATTTAGAAATACCGTATAAATTTGCCTTGCACTGAATACTTTAAAAGTAACAAGTACAGCGTTCGACGAAAAACTACGGCTCTTTTTCAAAGCAGTTTTTAATATAGCTTTCTGAATTGAATTGTGTGGCTCGAGAATCGAACTGAAAACCCCGCCCCAAGCTATTACCCCCCACCCACTCATAAGTAAAGACTAAACTATACTGGACGAACAGGGGATGAAACCGCTTATCTTTCTACTTTCGTAGTTGTACATGGCGGGAACACGGTAGCGTTCAAACTTCAGCAATTAAATTTTGTTTAAAAAACTGTTTCGAGAGCTTTTAATTAATTAAAGTTAAACCACAATTACCGTACCATTAGAGAATATTTTATTTGTTAGTTATTTGAATCAACATCTGTTTACAGAAGAACGGCATTCTCAGCAATATTAGCTGACAGGTGCATATATTTCGCAAGTTAGGAGTAGGCCTACATTTGTCTGATTTAATTCAGTTAATTACGTTTATTTATTTACGTTGGTTTATAAATAACAGTTTCCATATAGAATCTTAGAATGTAAACAATCTAGGCCTAACTACCAGCTGTCATGCTAGTTAAACAGATTGTTAATAGATCGCGTCTTTCACGAGAAACCATTTAAAGTATAATATAAAAGTTTGTTTAATCAATTTTTGTAAAGAAAACATGAATTTTAAGCTGCTTGTCTATTTTTCGTCAATAGCGGAGAACATACGCTTTAAAATGATGCTTTAATAATTAATTTTGATGAAGAATTATGGGAGATATCGCTTAGTGACAAAAGAACATTTTTGAGAAATAATATATAAGGATCATTTTCTTTGGCAATTAATAATAGTAGGCCTAGGCTACACAAGACTGGATCAACTTCAAATTTTATGATATTGTAGTTAGACAATATATTTAAGAAGAACTAACTGAAAAACAATAAACTACGAGTCGGAAACGTTATACATAGACAATAATTAATACAAAAACTTATATATGTTTACACTTTTGAAACATACTGTGGCTAAAGACTGACATATAACTAAACGTCGGAAACCTTGTAGATAAGCTCACCGGGCGTCTTGTTGTACAGTCAATCCATTTTTTGTTTTTGTATTTTGTGAAGTTTGTACTATACTTTGTCCGAACAGACGTGCGCTCTAAGCCATAAAATCGACCCTTGCTCCCACACGCGCAGACACACTCACACGGCCTACCTGCTTAATGGTTCTCCTTAAGCCCTTGTGCTAGAAAATCGCATTTTTCTAACCGTCAACTTTACTTAATTTTTACTGTAATTACTGAACTCTAAATATTATTCCTCGCAAGAGTCCAAACACGGTACAAGTGTGACAACTCTAAGCGGTTTTACGGTCAGTAGGTTACAAAATCATAAATTTGACTTCTTAAAAATTGTTTTGACATTTTATTTGAATTGGCACGATCACAATAACATACATAACTTTAGTAATTCTAGAAGTTATTTCAAAAGTATAAAAAAAAACAAAGACACTAAAAAATCAGAATAAATATAACAGTGAACGTATACTACGCGTAAAATAAAAATAATTACAAATTCATTTTGCAATATTACTGTACAATAAATAATAAATAAATAAAATAATGTTATGAAACTAACACAAGTATATTTACACATACCAATGTCGAAAGTAAAGGAGAGAAGGCTTCTTAAAAGTGTCTTCTTAAAATTCCAATGTATGCCAAAAATAAATCAGAGTCAATGTAACAAGGAAAGTACACCAAGAGTAAAATTATCACAAGCATATATACTCCGCCATCCAATGTTAGGCCAAAAATCTATTTTTATAAAAATGTAACTTTACTGTGCCAATACGGAAGTTAATTTAACACGAAGCAAATAAATTTCCAAACAAGACAGTAGTAAACAAAAATGACAAAAACAATAGCCCTGCCCTATGAAGAAATTGGACAGTTTAAATACAGGTGAAAGACGTAACAGAGGAAATTTTAGGAAATGTGTACGTTGGAAATTTTAGAAGACACTTAAGAGGCCTTCTTAACATAAGATGGTTATGTAAATATGCTTGTGTTAGTATAATATTATTTTATTGATTTATTAGTTATTGTACAGTAACATTGCAAAATGAATTTGTAATTATTTTTATTTTACTCGTAGTATATGTTCACTGTTATATTGATTCTGATTTAGTTTCTTTGTTTTTTTTTTGCATACTTTTGAAATCACTACTAGAATTACTGTAATTATGTATGTTATTGTGATCGTGCTAATTCAAATAAAATGTCAATAACAATTTTTAAGAAGTCAAATTTATGATTTTGAAACCTACTGACCGTAAAACCTCTTAGAGTTGTCACAATTAATTGTTCCATGTTTCGACTCATTTTGCGAGGGATAGTAATTAGATTTCAGTAAATAGAGTAAAAATTAAGTAAAGTTAAAGGTTAGAAAAATGTGATTAATAGGAGAACCATTAAGCAGGTAGGCCGTGTGAGTGTGTCTGCGCGTGTGGGCGCGAGGGTCGATTGTATGGTCTAGAGCGCTTGGCTGGTTGGACAGAGTACAGTATATTCGTCCAATACGTCAAAACGTATTTTATTTTGTAATAAATCACCTTGGAATAGTTTATTTTAATTTAAAACTCATTTTCGTATAAGTATTCAAGTCAACGATATGATTAATAAGTTATCAAGTATTTACTGTACACCGTCTGCGACTTCTATATTTCCTTATTACGCGTTTCGAGGCTTATGCCCCATCATCAGATAGTCCCTCTATTAGAGGTCGTCAAACATTAAACACTAAAAACATGTACATTACTTTACACACACATTACACAACATTCAGCGGCCACGCACTTCGACGTTCGAAGGAAGATTGCAGAACATCCGTTAACCCAACTGATCAACTTCGTTATCTTGGATACTCATCGCGGTGTCTTACAGCGAATTTAGCTGACGGTTGAGTTTTTCTTTCAAAAGTTCGTGTCTGTTCAACTTAAATGCTTTATGTATCTCAAATTCCTCCACGGCGTCCGTGTATTTGCCTTTTTAAATATATGTGAGGGTGTAATATTAGTCTCAAAATCATTATATTAATGGTTATTATCAATTAAATGGCGTGCGTAATTGGATTTTATGTTGATGACGTGCCTTAAAACGCTTCCCAAACTGCCTACCGGTTTGACCTATGTAATAACAATCACACTCTCCACAAGTTATTAACTCCTGTGTTTGTTTCAGCCTTCCTTACAGTTTTCGGCCGGAGTATATTACTTATGTTGTTTCGGGTCTTTATGCTGTGGTTGTATTCACATTATTTAGTGTATTTGTTAGAATATTAGGAAAAACCGTGCCGTATTCGGTTGAAACATAGATTTTTTGGTTTTGGCTTTTGTTGGGTTTTTATTTTTATTTAAATGTTTCTTTAATAAAGTTTCGATTAAAGACCTTTTATAACCGTTGGCTTTTGCAATGTGCCTTATTATGTTTAACCATTAACTCACCAAAAGAGTTTTTATCAAGAGGTATTGTAAGTCTATGTATGAAGCTGCTGTATGCGGCCATTTTTTTAGAAGTCGGATGGTGAATTGTTATGTCAGTGGTAGTTGGTTTCCTATTGTACTGAAATTTGTTGTCCTTTTTCATTATTGCAATTTCAAGATAGTTGATACTGTTGTCCACCTCATTATCCGAAGTTAATTTTATGTTATTGTTGAAACCGTTCATATAATATTTTTTATGATCTCAACTAGGGGCTCTGCCCCTGGACGCTCCGCGTCCCAACCCCGCCTCGGCCTTCGGCCTCAAATGGCTGCTTCGCTTCGCTCGCAGTTGGAAAATTTTACCTAATCTAAAAAAAACTGGTAGTTGTGAAGAATTATAATGAAACCTGGTTCTAATAATTAGCCCAATTGGTGTTTTGGTTCATTGTAGGCCCACCCTAAACTTATGTTCAGTTTTTGATCCAAATTAGCTGTTTTATATATAATAGGTTTGTAACAACCAATGTATGAATTGAATTAATATATAGTTAGCATTTTTCGTTGATTTTTGTTTTTGTTTGTTTTTAGTTTGTTAATGTAACCTCAAAAAGGTAATACTCTTCAAATTTTCTAAGTAATGTTGCTATGGTAATGAAAGTAAACAAACATGATGTGTTGCTAAGTTTTTTATACGAACAGCTGTTTTTGTGCCCCTGATAAAATCAGCTGTTTTTGATAAAATCAATAGAAATCTTTCTTCCATAAGATTAACATTGAAACTTTGAGGGCCACTGGGGCGTAGCCCTAATGTCCTAGGACTTTGGTAAATGGCCTAAAACCTTCCCAGGGTTAACCTGTGTTACTATGCAAATTTAAAAGCAATCGGATGAATGGTATAAAAACGCAAAGTGGACAAAGAACCAAAAAAAACCCCCCATAAGGAATACACAGCAGAAATTTGCATTTGATTATAACGTTTGTAAGGCGAAAGATACATGATTTGTAATGCTTGATGACATATCTGTGAATGATTACCTGCAATTTAAAAACAAATAAAGAAATCGGCCGGATAGAATGGCCGTACTGACTGCTACAAGTTTTCATAAATTCTTTTAATATATAGATTTGGCGAAGTGTGCCCTTGAAATTGATAAACCTTTCATCAACATATCTTTTGTAGAAAGTAATCTGTTCTAGTAACTTATTTTTGTGGGAAAATAAATGTGTATTTATTTTTCAAAGCGATTCAAATGAATATTCGCTAATAGACCGGATAAAGGGGAGCCCGTAGCAAGGATATAGGCCTAGTGATTATTATTAAAAGAAACATAGTTCTGCTTTAACAAAACCTCTCAAATGTTTGATAGTTCGAAAACAGCCCTGGATCTAAGGAATTTGTCTCTGTAAGGTTGTCACGTACAATCTCTATGGTTTCATCTATAGTAACATTAATACATATTGTTATAACCACATCAAACGACGCCATTCTATGATCGGGTTGTAATTTTATATCGTTCAAAATTGTTCGATAAAATCCATACGATCGCATCTGCTGTAATCGTGTTTTAATTTTAATGTTGTTTTTAATCATGTCGGTTAGTTTTTGGCAGTTTTATAACCCGGGGCATTGGTGAAATTTATTAACAGTCGAATTGTAGTGTATGGTTTATGTATTTTCGGTATACCTGTCAGTCGTGAAGCTCGGTTTCAACATACGCCGAGTGTTTTCACTAAGTAAATGTGTACAACGATTTATCATGTGTGTGGAAAGTGTTGCTGATAGGACAATCTGGTTGAACCTTTTAGAGATGTATTTTGGTTTTTCGATAATTCAAGTTGTTTTTTCGGTTTTCTTTCTGAGTTTAGTTATTATTTTATCTGTTGAAATATTTTGTAGTATTTTATTTGCTCTATGGTCGACAAATAGTTTGGTGTTGATATAGTAAAGTGTTTTATGCGATGGAAGATATTCTTTAAATCCATAGAAAAAATATCATAGGCCTACGATAAAAAATAATAAGATGTGCATGATAAAATATAATAATATATGCCGCTTAAAAAGTATTTAGATAATCCGGAACAAAATAAGATACTAGTATGCTGGTTAAAAAAAATATCAAGATATAGGCCTACAGGATAAAAAATAATAAGATATGCCGGTTAAAAAGCATTAAGATAAGAAGGAACAAAATGAGATATGCCGGTTAAAAAGTATTAAGATAAGAAGGAACAAAATGAGATATGCCGGTTAAAACATATTAAGGTCATTACGTCGAATAAAATATAATAAGATATGAAGGAAAAAATAATAAGATATTGCAGTTAAAAATATTAAAATGTCTCGGATAAAATATTAATATAGGCCTACGTCGGTTAAACATACAGTATTAATCTAAAAAGGAACAAAATAAGATATGCTGGATAAAATTATCAAGATATACAGAATAAAAAATAATAAGATATGCCGGTTAGACTTATTAAGATATTTATGTCGGATAAAATATAGCAAGATGTGTCGGAAAAATAATAAGATATGGCAGTTAAAAATATTAAAATATCCGGGATAAAATGTATTAATATATGTCGGTTAAACAGTATTAATCTAAGCTGGAAACAACTAAGATATGCTGGTTAAAAATATCAAGATATACAGGATAAAAAATAATAAGATATGCCGGTTAAAAAATATCAGATATACAGGTTAAAAAGTAATAAGATAACCCGGTTAAAACATATCAAGATCCTTACGTCGGATAAAATATAATAAGATATACCGGAAAGAATAATAAGATATGCAGTTAAAAATATTAAAATGTCCCGGATAAAATATATTAATATTCGTCGTTAAACAGTAGGGCCTATTAAACTAAGCCGGAACAAAATAAGATATGCTGGTTAAAAATATCAAGATATATGCCTACAGGATAAAAAATAATAAGATATGCCGGTTAAAACATATTAGGATATTTATGACGGATAAAATATAATAAGATATGCCGGAAAAAATAATAAGATATGGCAGTTAAAAATATTACAATATCCCGTATAAAATTTATTAATATATGTCGGTTGAACAGTAACTTATTAATCTAAGCCGGAATAAAATAAGATATGCTGGCTAAAAATATCAAGCTATACAGGATAAAAAATAATAAGATATGCCGGTTAGACATATTAAGATATTTATGTCGGATAAAATATAATAAGATATGCCGGAAAAAATAATAAGATATGGCAGTTAAAAATATTACAATATCACGGATAAAATTTATTAATATTTGTCGGTTGAACAGTAACTTATTAATTTAAGTCGGAATAAAATAAGACATGCCTGATAAAAAATATCAAGATGTGCCTAATAAAATATAACAGTATATTATGCTGGTTAAAAAGTATTGATAAGCCGGAACAAAATAAGAAATGACGGCTAAAAATATCAAGATATGCCTGATACAAATAATAAAATCTATTCTCCAAGAAACTATGTTTATATAAAGTTATTATCTGTTACACAAACTATTATTATTAATTTTAGTCCACATTGGCGTTTAATAAAAATAAAAATACATTTGTAACTTTATACAATAACAGTAAATCGCTTCCCAAATTGAACGAAATTTTTTCAAATTTTGAATGTTTAAATTGTTTTCTAACGCCGTGTACAACTATTCCAAAACCTATTTACCTAAGGTTTGTTAAAGGATAAATGGTTTACGAAACACTAACAGTGACCACTATACATATGATTACACAATATACCCGTCGAAATCGACCAATCATTTTTTAATCTAACCCAAAATGTCCACCATTACTCCCGCCATCATTTGATGTATATCTCTTCTCACCCTTGCATTGTTCGCCTGCAGTACTCCCCTAAACTTGCTTTGATATATTAAACCCTAAATTGAGGACGGAACTACCCCTCCCCTGTACAAATGCCAAAGTCCTCCCCGCATGTGAAATATTTACTGCCCCCGTTCGTCCCCCTCGTGGCATATTTCAGGTAATACTTCGCCCTTAGAAGAGATTCCAGAGGGACGGACCCTTGACTCTTGTAATATTTTGCGGTAGTCTATTTTAAAGCAAGGAAATTTGTTGAAACAATGTGTTTCTGACGTTCTAAATTGTATTTGCTGCCGGTAGGTTCGCTTTCAAAAGTTTAGTAACGACGGTTGATTGATTTGCGTATAAGCCTACACGAGTTGGAAAACAAAAGTCCGTCCTCCGCGGAACAGACTGTAGAAGCAATTGTCGGCTCGAAGAACGGACGAAATTAGCGGCCATCCATTGTGGCGACTGTGACACTACAGCAGACTTCGGTACAAGAAAAATGCCGCGTGGCGCCGCAGCGGCCGACGACAGTACTACTGAAAGCGCGGTATCTTAAAGGGAACTAAACAATGCTTTTTTATATCCTGACATTTTGTTTTTATTAGACTACATGATAAATCGGCGATCGGTGTAGATGGAACCTTTTATACATTTTTAACGTCAAAATTATTTCGACCTCAAAGATAAATAATGTATTTAAGTGCGATGTTTTGACAAACAGATTTGATTTATCGCGTGGTGTAGTTTTTGTTGACTTTTAAATAATTATTACATTTAATTACTTCCTTTATATTTTAAAAGATACGTAAGAAGATAACGTATGATTTAACCAAGCATCTCTAATATAGTAAAGAGATTTGCAAGTGCCCCATATATCGTATGTAAATTTAATATTAGTTTATGTTCGTGGCGAATACACAAATAATTAATTTCTACTATTTTGTAAAGTTCTACCTCTTTTTATAAGTCACTAGCTGACCCGTACGGCGTTGCCCGTGGTGGTTGTTATTTTCAGTCTTTTTAACGTAGGCTAACTGTATTCTTTTTAAGTGTTCAGTCAGTGAGTGGTATTTGGCTTATATATATATATATCTAGATCTTAAATAATAAAAGCACTATTGTCATAATAATAAAAGAAATGAAATTATGATTTTAGTAACTTTGATGTCCCCAACCCCTCCTAAAATTTCGAAATTTTTCATACAATTTCTTAATAAGCATCTATGGCCCTAGAGGAAGCTACATACCAAATTAATTCCAATCCGTTCGGTAGTTTTGAAGAAATCGTGATTTAATAACTTTGATCCCCCCAAACCCCCCTAAAATTTCGAATTTTTTAAAACACTTTCTTAGCGAGCGCCTATGACCCTAGATAAAGCTACATACCAAATTTCATTCTAATCTGTTGGGTAATTTTGGATAAATCGTGATTTTAATTTTTACCCCCCAAACCACTCTAAAATTTCCAATTTTTTAAAACCCTTTCTTAGTGAGCACCTATGGCCCTAGAGGAAGCTACATACCAAATTTCATTTCAATCCGTTCGGTAGTTTTTGAGAAATCATGATGAGTGAGTGAGTGAGTGGTATTTCGCTTTTATATATATAGATGTCAAGAATGTTTTAACTATGTGGTTTTTTTCCTTAGTAATATTGATAATTATTATTAATTAATAATTAATTAAACTTATTAATTATTTTCCAATTCAATAGTTGTTACATTTACTTATCATGAGATATAATTTGGCTTAACGAATGGACTGAATGAAGTAGTCTACATCATTTTATTCTTAACTCGTTTAAGTTTTGTAATCCTGAGCGACACCCCCTCTCCCGGCCTCCCCCGCCGTCCCACTCCGCAGGCTGTAAACTAGTTTTCAAAAAACTAAGTGCCCTAAGATTTTCAAAACGAACTGAAAGAAGGCTTATGCTCAATTAATGTAAACATAAAGATTTTTTTATCAAATATAAGAATTGTAGCAACAATGTTTAATTGTGAAACTCAGTTTGGCTTCAATGTTATTCTTAATTGTAAACAATTTAAGATTACAACAAATTTGTATACTTACGGATTTTACGTACAACCAATGATAATTGTTTAGTATTACTTTCTGCGAAGGATGTGGATTGAGTAATTTTAGAATAAACGTTCTTTGGTTTTTTTTATACGAAAAACCATACCAACGAGTTTTGTTTTCTTATACAAATAATTAAACATACACATAATTTATTTTAAATTAGTAGCCTACTCCCATAAATTCAATTGGTATTTTTGCAAAGTAAAATAATTTTATTTCGATTGAACGATTTATTAAAATTTACTCATTTGAAATATTTTGAATCAAGAAAACTGCAAGGAAGTGAGCCTCAGACTGTCTCAATTTTAATTTTAAATGCATTGTTCGTAAGGGAAAACATAACACAGATTTTCCGGGTTGTTTTAACTGGTCCGATGGTCAAAGGTATTTTGTTCCGTGGAGAAGGGTCGGGGTAAAACTGGTCCAAAAGGCAGTAGGCAGGTAGAGGTGGGATTTCCTGACATTGTCGCTAACCCCCAACCAGTGGATTTATCTTAATCCCAGACTCAGTTTTCTTACACTCGCAGCGTAGTGTAGTACTCGTACAACTGTTTAGTGCAGTGCAATGTATTCTATGTTCAGTGAGAGGAGATTAAATTAGTGGTTTATGAGGGGTTTAAATGCTCAAAAGGTGACAGGACCCCCCCAGTATAAGGTGACAATCTGGTCTGAAGTGGCGATGTTCTAGAAGAAAAGAACCTTCCTCTTATTCTGAGATGTGCTGCAGAGACCTAACCTAACCTGTTCAATTATTGAACGAGCAAAGCGAGGTCTCCGTTTTAGTTTGACCTTTCTTTTGTGTGTCTGTCTGTCTGTCTGCTGAATCACGATTACGGCCAAACGCCTTGACCGATTTTGATGATTTTTTGCATGAATGTTCCTCATTCCTAGGCCGAGCGATGTATATACGTCTTTTTCCATTTTTTATTTTTAACCCCGTAAATAAAATAAAAATGGCGGACGGACCGTTTCTCTCAGTGTAAGCATTTTTCCAAAACCAGTTTGTGGCTTAACCATAAGTCGAATTTAAAAACTAATAGTATTTTGCGGGTAGCAAATTTGATTTTCAACTAAATTGTGTTCTTGATTTTTTTCGTATGTCTAACGGTAAGATCACAAAATGGCCGTAAACTTCAAATTTGTTAAAAATCGTCCAAGTTTTTGTATTTCAACCATGTTTTTATACGTTTATTCTAAACCAGTTCAAAAGTGTTCCATAGGTTTTTTGTAGATAAAGGTTCAAAGAATTCATATATGCCAATAAAAAAAATGATTGAAGTAAAATTAACAAAGTTAGGCTATTAGCTCAAGAAACAAGCATGTTCAGTAACGAAAGGAAAAAGTTCAACTTTAGGCCTACAAAAAAAAGTAGTAAAAATGTTTTGTAATTTTTTCATAAATGTAAAAAAGTTTCGTAAACTAGTTCTAAATAGAACTGTATACAAATATTTATCAATTTCAAATTTCTTATTTTGAAAACACCAGTTTTTATGTTCCTACTACAAGACTGCTAACAAAACTAGGCCTATTTTGAGTAGTAATTTAGGAATATATCCTTTGCCCAAAAATGACATATTATTATAAGAAAGTGTAGAGGATAAATCAAGGAATTGAACTATATACTTATACTTCTACATTATTATTTCATAACAATATTTGACTTAGCTTTACTTGTATTACAAAATGAGATGAAACCTCGCGGCGATAAAGGACATACAAAAATTACCGTTGGACAGCGTGGGAAGTGTTGGTAGGTTACATGGGTTGAGATCACTATCACGACGCTTTAACATCGTTTGTTTTCATTATTTCTAATACTGGAATATGATATGGAACTGCAAATACATTGTTAAGTTTTAGTTATTTACGTATGTAAATAGGCTATTTAATTCTGTGTTTTCCCTCAATAACGCGATAATCTTAGCTACCTTGCGCATTATTAACCTAAATAAAACACAATGCCCCCTAAAAGAAAATCTTTAGCAGTTAAAGCGCAAGAAAAGAAAAACGAGAACTAGAAACCACGGAATCGCGGGAATAGCGAAATAATGTTTCACTGGCTAAACCTTCTGCTTACTTCCTTACTGGCACACTATTTTTAACCTAAGCTCAAAACCACTTTTGTCATTTCAACGAGCGAGGTCTACTGTTCACAGAACTACTAGTTTATTTAGTTATTTTAAAGGTCATATTGCTTTAGTGACCTAATGATCTTTAATGATGGGCAGAACTATCATAAGTTGAAATTTTGTTTTGTTACTGTACCGTCGGGCCAGCTTCTCTCAGCCCTGGCGCTAACCGTCGGACTAGTTTAACCCCAAAATATTGACCGTCGGAAAAGTTTATCCTTTCCCAATTTTCCTTCAACAGTCAATGGTTCAAAATTAAAATTGTAATGTTAAACGCTGTTTTCCACTATCGACAACCAAATTTGTTCTATCCTGGGGGTGTTCCCTATTTTGTCTCCCACAAACAAACTTTTGGCTCAGCTGTTGACCGGTTTTGCCCCCCTAAAACAATAGTCCACGCGACGCCTATGCCCCAGCTACTTTAAGCAGTCTTCTCTGCCTAATTAGTAGGGTAGAAAGGACCACTTATCATCCGACGGGCGGAAAAGTGCCCGTATAAAAAGTTTACTTTGTCGCCCGCCAATAGGTGAACTGGAAATTAGGCGGGCATTTTTCCGCCCGCTAAATCATATGTTAGTAAACAACTTCTACAGCAATGCATTAATGAACTCGTGTCTGTGTATTCTTGGCATAATCATAGCCTTCGTTGTTTTTGTAATAAGGAATGCCAATGTTTTAATAAAGTTTGTTAAATAGACAAATGGAAATTATTTAGCACAACTGTGTAGCTGGAGGAAAAATGCTGTGTGTCTCAAGGGAATAAAGTATATTAGTCGACCTACCCTACCTGCATTCGTGCGGTAACATTTCTTTTCTGTGCGGCCGAGTAACAATTGCAAGTAAAATAATTAAACTTTGTAATTAGTTTTCAACCATACCCACACTATTATATAAATAAGCAAATGAAAACCCCTTTAGTTTTCCGAGTTACAAGCAGAATAAACGGTACCAGGAACTGGCACATACTTTCTTACATATTACTTAGATTCATTGTGACTTCATAATTTTATTGCAGGTGGGGTAGGAGAGGCGATATTAAAGTAGGAGATTAACTAATAAATAATATTATTATTACTGTATTAGCTAGAGAGAAAAGTATTCGTTCGATTTTGAACAAATTTGCACAAAACACGTCTATTAGGCCTGTATAGATGCACGAAAAAAGTGGTTTTTACAAAATGTCAGTCTGCATGTCTGCCTGTATGTATGTATGTAGCCTATACACAGCTAGAGAGAAAACTATTCGATCGATTTCGAACACACAATACATGTCAATTAGGGCTATATAGATGCACGAAGGGTTTTGAAAAATGTTGAAAAACAACCCCCTTTTTCGTCAAAAAAACCCCGAAAAATATGTTATTATTATTATTAGCTAAACAAGAATTTTTAGAAAGATATGTTTTCTGCATATGGTAGGGTACATTATGGGCTACAAATACGCTAAATTTGATCTAAATCGTTAGAGCCGTTTTTTTATAAAAAAATAATAACTGATTTTTTGGTGGATTTTTGGCCAAAAAGGGGGTTGTTTTTAAAACATTTTCAAAACCATTTGTGCATCTATATAACCCTAATTGACATGTCTTGTGCGATCGAATAGTTTTCTCTCTAGCTTTGTATACGTACATAGCCTACATACAAACAGACATGCAAACTTACATTTTGTAAAAACCACTTTTTTGCACTTATAGGGTCCCAAAACGGATATTTCCACAAAATCTCAACATCGATTTTTTTGCGATTACTATACTTTCTCTATAGGCCTACTATAGTATAGTGAAAAAGTAAAAATATACTTTTGCTCTGCCAAGGAACATATACGGTACACGAAATAATATTATGACAGACTGGCATTGTTTTAGGCTGAATTAAAATAACTTTGAGCAATCTAAACAATTTGTTAGTTTATTTTAAGAGAAAGTCGTACGAAGCACAAAGTAGGCCTACTGTGGGCTATGTAAAATCTGTAAGTATAAGCTACCCAAGCATTATAGAAAAGTATTCGGGAAGTGGTACCAAATAATGAAAATTATATTACTTTAATACATATTAAAACTACCGTTCATACAAATTTTATGTCATGAGATTAATTTATATTTTCTTTGAATATACAGACTGTTGTCCTACGAGGAAAGGTAACGATTTTTCGAGGCGATTCGTCTATTAAAAATTAAAAAAAAAGTTAAATAAACATAGGTCCGGAAAGGCTTACTTTTCGAATTCTCCACCATTTTGTTTTTGGAACGAAGTAGGTAGGTGTTAACAAAATAGAAAATGTAATGCATAACGAAAAAAAAGTGTTATTAATTGGCTGCTATGGCAACGACAAAATATAAAATAAGAGTAACAAAAAAGCGACATCAAATTGGTTGCTATGGCAATGAATGTAAGTTAAATACATTCAAGAAACATGTGTTTTGTTCATCAGTTTAAATTAAGAGACGATCGTTCCCTCCGGCGTAGTTCAGATATTGCCGTCAAGCCCTGAAATATATTCAAGAAACATAAAATGTCGGTTCATCAGTCTAGGCCTAACCTAAAATTATTGTGTGTATATTTTATTTATTTTACCAGCCTTAACGGCAACAAACATACGATACGTTTAGGGCTTAAAATTACTTTCTAGGCCTAACCTAAAATTATTGTATGTATGTTGCCGTTAAGACAGTTAAAATGAATAAAACATAGCCTACACACAATAATTTTAGGTTAGGCCTAGACTGATGAACCAACATTTATGTTTATTGAATGTATTTACAATGAATGGACATTTAACTTGCGCTTGCCTGTTATAATTAATTCTACACCTTCATTAAAATAACATTAAACCTATGGAAACAGTAAATATTTTTATAAAAAACAATCTAATAATAAACGGCAATTGAAAGATTAAAATTACGTGTGAATATGTTGCCGTCAAGGCTGGTAAAATAATTGAAGAAAAGGTCCGATTATTTCATAGCCTATACTTTTAAAAAAAAAGATTTTACTCTTTTAATGTAACTTATTGTATAAAGCTAAAAACATAATTAAAAGTTAATAAAAGAGTTTTTTCGGTAGCGAATCAGAGGTCGATATCACCCCCTCGTAGTATCTAAACAACCCCTTCAGACAGTCCGGTGCCGGGCCTCGCTTCGCGTGTTTCACTTTTCCGTTATTTATAGCTCCTTCTCACGACTACACGGAATTAGTTTTATTCTGTGTATTTAAAAACATTATCTCGCCGTTTAATTTCACGAATTTAAATTTATAATCCGCCAAATTAGGTGAAAACAAATTGCCGTCAGTCATGCTGGCAACGTAGCGAGTCGCTGTGTTTTACAAATAGTTGTGAGTTCATTTCAATACACTTTATTATAAAAGCTTAATTACGTCGACAAAGTCATTTTCTTCGTTCGTTCCAGAAAAAAGGGAATTAATGAATAAATTATTTTATTTTCGAGAGAGCAAAGAAATTGGGATAGGTGATCGAGGTAGGCCTAGGCGAATGCAAATAAATATAGAATAGCCTACTTTAAAACGTATTTTTTTCATTTATGATATTAGTCTACAGTCTACTATGAAAAATAACCTTTGATAAATTTGGTAAACCAATAAATACAAATGAAAACATTGGAAGAAATGTTGGAAACGAAAAGATGACAAAAAGTGCATCCATTACGGTCTTCATACGATAAACTTTTCAAGTTGACTTTGTGAACATCATTATGGAGTAAATTCAGCGTTGATGTGAAGCTAATGTTTATAATTAATTGTACTAGCTGCCCGATCCGGCTTTGCACGGATAGACAAATCAAAGTTAAATGTAGCCTATATTAACAACAACAAAAAATATATAAATAAATATATTAGCATACACTATGTATTTCTTATGGGGATTTTTAGTAACTTTGACCCCCTCCCAAACCCCGCCCCCTAAAATTTCGAATTTTTTTAAAACCTTTCTTAGTTAGCACCTAAAGAGGAAGCTACATATCAAATTTCATTCCAATCCGTTCGATGGTTTTTGAGATTTCGTGATAAGTCAGTGAGTGGTATTTGGATTATATATATATAGATCTTAAATAATAAAAGCACTATTGTCATAATAATAAAAGATGTGAAATTATGATTTTAGTAACTTTGATCCCCCAAACCCCTCCTAAAATTTCGAAATTTTTCATACCCTTTCTTAGTGAGCACCTATGGCCCTAGAGGAAGCTACATACCAAATTTCATTCCAATCCGTTCGGTAGTTTTGAAGAAATCGTGATTTAATAACTTTGATCCCCCAAACCCACCCTAAAATTTTAATTTTTTGAAACCCTGTCTTAGCGAGCGCCTATGGCCCTAGAGGAAGCTACATACCAAATTTCATTCCAATCTGTTCGGTAATTTTGGAGAAATCGTGATTTAGTAATTTTTACCCCCCAAAAATTTCAAATTTTTTCAAACCCTTTCTTAGTAAGCACCTATGGCCCTAGAGGAATCTACATACCAAATTTCATTCCAATCCGTTCGGTAGTTTTGAAGAAATCGTGATTTAATAACTTTGATCCTGCCAAACCCCCCTAAAATTTCGAATTTTTTCAAACCCTTTCTTAGTAAGCACCTATGGCCCTAGAGGAAGCTACATACCAAATTTAATTCCAAACCGTTCGGTAGTTTTTGAGAAATCGTGATGAGTGAGTCAGTCAGTGAGTGAGTGAGTGAATGGTATTTCGCTTTTATATATAGGCCTATAGATAGATATAGATTTTGTAGAGAGAATTTAAGTGTGTTTCCACATTTCTAAAGTTACATAAACCACTTGGCGTAACAACTTGAGTTGAGCGTGGGAAAAGTGATAAAAATGTGGGTTTTTTTCTACTTGAAAAGATGCAATAGAATATGATTAATAAAATGTAAATTTAGGTTGTTTCGTAAACAGAACATTTTTAGTTTGTTAAACCTTTGTTTAATAATTTCAACAAATAATAATTGTTCACTTAATATTAAATTTACTTGTTACGATATTTTTGCAAGTAGGCCCTAAGAGAATTAGTAAAAGTTTGTGGCCTATAGGTTTTACGGTATTTGAGAAAAGTGTGATAAATGACTAAACGTTTTAAGCAATTTATTTAAAGTAGTCCATTGTTTGTTTCTTTTTAATACCAAGCCGGAGACCAGGTAGCTAGTCGTATCCCATCAGATTAGAAGCGAGTCAACCACCGTTTGCTTTAATTCAGCCCTCCTTCGTTCTAACTGCAAGTATGAAAAGTATCTGGCCAAGATTCGAACCTGGGTTACATGTAAAAACAGATACACCTCT